>WWET01005856.1:4269-18071 GCA_011038615.1 Limnodynastes dumerilii
TGAACCAAGGCCCAGAAAAAGGGGGCCCACAATAGGACAATTGAGGGTTAATACATTTAACCAGAGAGCAGTTAAACCCTGGGTTGGGAAAATGGCAGGGCCTGGGCTAGTTGTTTAATTGTTTAATTATTTTGATTAGGGGGTCCAATGGGAGTAAAGGTGGGAGGGTTGGCACAGGGGTTTATAAGCCTATCCACTGGGTCCCTCCCTCCTTGATCGTCTGGATTTTTTACCCACCCTCCTTCCCTAATTTTCTACCTGACTTATCAATCAGTACTGATATGTATCATTGTTTTTTCACAGTAAAGATGGGGTGTCGGGAAGGCAGTGCCTTGCTAATTTATTTAGTTCTGGGGCCCAGGCTTACACAGCCCGATGGGCATTCTTCTCCCCATAGCCTGGGTAACTGTTTTAGTCCCAGGTCTCATTTGATGGGCGGGCCCATCAAGGTAATTTTGCGCACCCGCCAATTTTCATCGGGGCTGTGGTCGCGGCGTCCTCTGCAGGTGGGGTGGTAGATGCCCCCACTTTGGTTTACCGGGCGCCAGCGGACAGTGAGGACAATCATTTGCCCCACCCTAATAGCTATTGGTCAATGCATAGCTTAATCTGGGTCCAGCACTGCCTTCTTCCGTCTCCACCCCAGTGGTATTGCACTTATTGATTTTATCATTGTTTATTGTTATTGTTACTGTTTTACTCGGATGAGTCCTTTTTAAGCGACTTTGTGTGTTTATTGGGACTTGTGGGGAGGGCTGTTTTTGATGGTGTTCATTTTAGGCACTAGACAATGACTTGACCTTAAGGTGTTTATATGACACAAAACAAAACACCTATATACATATACAACAAGAATATCAATAATAAAATATTACCATAGTACTATTAATATTAAAGTGTTGAAGGGGTTAATAAAGACTTGATTAAAGACTTTGCAATTTATAAAGTAGGCGAAAACTTTTTAAAGTATAAATAAAGTTATAAGTAGGAGCAATAACCATTATTTTGCATCTTTTCATCTGTGTTACAAGAAATAGAATAAAAGATGTTTTTGTTACATAAAAATAATATTGTGTCATTAGAATATCTTTTTTCAAACGCTGACCTTAATTTATTTCAATCAAAAGATTAGTTATCATCAATATTTTTGCATTTGCGTTTATTCCTTAAACAGTTTTTTTTAAGTGTAATGTTGCAATTTTCTGTTGTCTGAGATGTAAGAAAATGATTTACTTATATTGCTTCCTGCTACTTGTGTTCAATGACTAATATAAAATAAAAAAGATTATATGGAATATGGATATGGGGCCTGACTTAGCACAAAACTGAATTTATAATGACAATGACAATATAATAATCTGAGATTTGAATTCCTGATCACATGCAAAGCTGGCTGTACTTCCCCAGTGTGGCCACTAGAGGGAACCGCGGTTTACAGAAATGAGACACTAATTCAGATATACACCCTCATTGAATACATTTATATCCTTTATTTATAAAGCACCTACATTACAGATTACCCTTATATTTATACATCTCAGAGACATTAATATATTAGAAATTGTGATTGTAGCAGAGACTCAAGCTCCATTGTTTGACCGACCTCTCACTGACTGTGTCTACCTTCTGGATTGTTAGTTGGTTAGTTTTATTGTTTTATTTAGTTTTTTTAGTAGACAATAGAGTGTGAATATGGATGTCACTAGAGGTGACAGGACTCCCTTGCAAGCGTCCTGTCACCACCCAGTATAATATATCAGCCAAATCATGAAAATTAGCGACAGGTGAAGTGAATAACAATGATTATCTGGTTACAATGCACCTGTGAAGGGGAGGGTTATATTAGGCAGCGTGTGAACAGTCCGTTCTTGATGTCTATGCATTGGATTTATCATAAATGAAGAAGTCATTATTCAGTGGTTACTTTGAATTGTGTGAATCTTGATAGAGGGGCCTAGTCACCGATGTTCAGCCGGTTCATACGAGCACGGAGAGTCTTAATAACACATTCCTCGCAGATGCGGATCTCTCTCCTGAGCTGTCAGTGAGAGTTTACACAAAGCTGGGTGGAATTTGATACAAAATATGCATTTTGGGCTGATTTGGGATTATTGTGTCCTGATTTCTGTATATATGTATGTTGTAGTGTGTGCAGGTAATAATAGAGGCAGCAGATATGATAGAAAGATATTGATAAACACCAGGTGAACAAATAGGTGGGAAGAGAAGACCTTTCAATCCCACAAGCAAAACATGGAACAGACAGATTGACAGAGATACATGGCCCTTCTCTGCTCCCCTGAGGGCCCATCCCGGCTCATTCCTGGGAGTAGTGATTGGCCTGAGACACCTGTTTCCCATCCGAAGTCTCTATGGTCTTGACAAGAATGATTTTCTTTGCGTTCGATGGTCTTCGAGTGCTCGCAGATGAGCTCTTGTTCAAGAGATTGGCTGTGTAAGAAAGGTTGGATTTATGAAATAACACAAATAATATCTTGTCTATAGGAAGGAGTTAATTACTGAATACAGGTTGAGCATCGAACATTCTGCAGTTCTGAAATGATTCAAAATCCAAAAGTTTTTAAGCACCGCCATTTTGAAAATTCCTGTCGACTTGCGGTCAAAATGCAGGCGCACAACAGTGTTTTCATTACTATATATATATCTTATCCTAAATAAATAAAGTACTAGCACAGCTTGCAGTGTGAATGTGTATTGTGTGGGTTGTGTTTTAGTGATGTTACAACTATTAAAAAAAAAGTTAAATATTATTCAATGTTAATAAAAAGTTTAGGATAAAGTTATGTAAAAATAAAAAAATGAGATAAAAGGCAAAATGGGACTTTTTAACCTGCAAACCATGTTCCGATATTTACTTTCATCTTATATGATGCAGGGCATATTCTTTGCATGTAGCAGATAAATACCCAGCCATTTCTGCAGTCATTTAAAGTGGAGCAAGGAAATGTCACCTCTCAACTCTAAAACCTCATTCTATTCGTATATTCCCCTTTTCTGTCTCTGTAGGTCAGCATGGCTTTGCTGAGGGGCAGATGGTTACCAGCGTGTAGAACCTTAGGACTCCTGGTTGGGTTCCAGGTGTAGGTCGCCACCTCGAACGGCCCTTTTTTGAAAGGGCCATTTTCTACCAGCCCACAGAAAACTGCCTGGGTAATCAATTGCTTTTGCCTTGCTGAGGAGAATAAATCGATGATTCCCAGGACGAAGACGCAGCGGCGGATGGTAAGCATTCCTTCTCATAATTCTTACCCTAACCCTCTCCTTACATTACCCTGACCCTAATCCTCATTTCCCCGCAGCCTGAACCCTCTCCTCTCCACAGCCTGACCCTAACCCTCATCTCCCTGCAGCTTAACCCTAACCCTCTCCTCTCCACAGCCTGACCCTAACCCTCATCTCCCTGCAGCTTAACCCTAACCCTCTCCTCTCCGCAGCCTAACCCTAACCCTCCTTTCCCCGCAGGACTCCACATATACTCACCTCCGGTCCGGTGGGTCTGCGACGGGTCTGACGGCGGTTTGCGAATGAATGAATGGATAAGTATGAGAACACCATGCCATGGTTACCCATTACTACTAAAACTTTTTAAATAGTAATATATTCAAAATACAGGCAGCCGAAAATGAGCTTTCAGTTGCCTGTACTGCGACAAAAGAATTTTCTAAGTGGAAACTGTATCTCTTGGTCGCCCCCTCCCCTGAGGAGCATACCTGCATAACATTTGCTGTGGTCCCACAAGTGTCTGGATACACCCTGGCCAATATCCTAAGGATCTGACTGGCTTTATATTAGGCATCATTATATATAACAGGCAAGAGTGCTCGGGTCACACCTTTCTGTGAAGATCAGTGTAAACATCTTTTAAACCCAGCGAGAGAACCTCTCCCTCATTATTCAAACAGAAATCCACCAATTTACACACAAAGAAACAAATTAATTGCATTTCATGCAAATATCCCCCGGACACTGGAGCCTACGAAGACTCATAAATACACAGAGCGTCAGAGTCAGTCTGAGTTCACGTGGAGGGTTTTGGCAGCAGAACAGAGAGAGAGCAGGTGGATCCGTCTCCAGACTGAGTGATATGAACTTTACACTGGAACATATTTTAGCAAAGCTTTTATCCATTCCTTGTGTGGTCAGTCGTACGAAGGAGGGTTAGAAAAAGGGGGCCCAGCCCTGGAGAGTCACCTGACAGTGGTTGGTTAATTGGATAATAGCGATGGTTCAACGTCTTTGGTTACTGCAGAGGATTCATTTAATACTTAGGCTAAAGCACAATAACCATTATATATATATATATGTACATGGACTTTGCCAAACACCTTATAGGCCAGTTCAGCTTGTAAGAACGTGTTCTCATTCCCTGTGTTGCGTTCAGTTTTCTGTTTGTAGAAATGATAGGATTCAATACTCAGTTACACAATATGGTGGTTGCTCAAATCCATTAATACTGTAGGTTAATAAAGACAGGAGCATGAAAGGGAGGTGTTGATAGTGGCTGATGGCTTATAATATGCTAGGTAAAAGCCCGTCAAAATAAGTAAGAGTAAGATTACAGGCCGTATTCAGAGTACCGGACGTTTAACATAGACGTCCGGTGTTTAGCGATTTTTACTACTGCGCAATTTTTAAACGTAATCTACTTATCTTTTTCTTACGTAGATTGCAGCTGGCCAGCGTACTCCCGGGACGCCGCGCTCATTGGCCCCTCCCCCTGTCGCTCATTTATGAAGCGTTAGCCGTTTATAGAACAGATTTGCAAATGTGTGTAACGAACGCTTCTGCATTTTATTTTACAGGAACAATAATATAGATAGTTACTGGTTCATAGCAGTGTCCTGGGGTATTTTCTGCCCTTTGTTTCTGTGTAGATTATCCCCGGCCTTTCATGCACCAGTCTATAGTAACCTATAAATTCATTTGAGCAACCCTCATTTTGTGTAACTGTTTGGAAGCTGTCTGGGATCAGCATCACACAGGGGGTGTGGGTCCACAGAACCTATTTTGGAGGCTTTAAGGGGGACCTCTAGGTGAGTTAGCTCTCCATGTTAAAACACCTGATCTGTGACCTAATATAGGGACTCTCACTGTATAGAGTTAGAACCACCTCCGCAGAGAGGCCTTGATAGTGGCTGGTGGATTATCATATATTTGTAAATGTGTGTAACAGACAGTTCTGCGTATTATGTTACAGATAGGGTGGTTTAGTGAGTTACTGGTTAATGGCCAGTATTGTTGTTGCTGGGGCATTTTCTTTCCTAGGATTCAATACTCACCCAGTTTGTCTATAGTGCTGATCTGGGCATTGGGAGAACGCTTGTTCAACCTAGAAAGAAGCAATAGGATAGTTATATGGTGACATGTTGAATGCCCCCATCCCCTACACCCAAATACTGGCACCAGTCCCAGTGGTGCTCCCAGGGGGGGTTTTTGGTAGCCTGGAAACCCCTCCCCCACAATGAATAATTTAAAAAATGTCATACTATATACTGTATTTATTGTGCAATTTCCAAAGCCTAATACAGTATATACCCCATATATTATAGTATGTGCCATAACTAGACACCTAATATATCGCTATGTGTCTTGTCCAAAGCCATAAACAGAAATTTTACAGCTAAGGGCCAAAAAAAATTGGCGCCCCCCTACCTTTAATTAATAACCAGTTTAACCTTTAAAATGAACTAAATGGCGCCCTCCTTTGGTTGGTGTTCCAGTTATGGCCCTGTCTGGTCCGGACCCCTAATTACACACATTAGAAAATTCCGTTCCCAAGTGACCAATCCCAGACTCCCGGCCACTCCCTCACCTGGTCTCCTCCCCCTCCAGCAGCTTGCGGTAGGTGGCGATCTCAATGTCCAGCGCCAACTTGGTGTTCATCAGATTCTGGTACTCGCGCACCTTGCTGGCCATGTCCTGCTTTGCCCTCTTTAGAGCGTCCTCCAGGTCCTGCGCGTGGGTCTTGCCGTTCTGGATGGCGTGCTCGCCGTTATCCTCGGCCGCGGTGATAGCGTTCTCCAGGTTGGTCCTCTGAGAAGTGATTATAGAGTTGTAGTTAATGGAATGGATTCTCGGGATGGAGTGGTGACCAGTGGAGCTCCCCCGGGATCTGGAGTGTACCAAGACCGCTTTATTGGGGCCATTACACATGGTATAGAGGGGACAATAAGACTTGTAACCCAGGGAGACAGAAGAGACCGGTTATGAGAGTTAGAATATGACTGCAGAAAAGAGAAAGCAGAAAAAGTCACCTTCCACCGTCTACAATCCTCCACAAAAGTCTGCAAAATTCCGTGTGTGCGAGAGCATTGCACTCTCCTCCGTGACCAGAACCATAACCTAACTTTTACACCCATGTGCGTGATGGAGGATCGTGCACAAGAGCTGAGCTGTACAATTTAAACATCTCCCCTGTCCGCCACGCTTGGCACGTCCCCTTCGTCGGAAAGGGTGTAAATACCTTGTCGTACACAATTCTGGATCCGTTCCACTGACCCTAGACCCTAATTGTGCATTTCACCACTTCATATTACATAGTGTTCACGCATAGACGCATTTCGCCAATACCTGATTTTTCAGGGCCTCGTTGTCGCTGTTGGCGCGCTGTATTGCTCGGTGTAAATCCGACACCTCGTTCTTCATTGCCTTTAACTCATCTCCGGTGCGTTTCGCCTGATTGGTCATATCATCGATCTGCAGAAGTTACAAACACAAGGTTATATAATGTCACCTACAACATTTGGACGTCCTTCTAGGTCACAAATGTTCCTCCATTAATAATATCCTATATTGCTCCTAAACACATTTCTTAATACAAATGTCTTCAGGGGTTTGGGTTTTTTCCTGTAATTTGTTGTTTTCGGGCACATGTAGATTCTGCATTTGCTGGAAGTAATGTTCTCTCTCATGTCATATGAACTTGTTGTTAACACCATTATACACCAATAAAATTTAAAATAAACAAAACAGAGGACGGCCAGTGTCTCATGTCATAGCCAGGAAATGTGAATTATTACATTTACCGAGCCAATATGCCTCTGATTATTATATTAATGAGAAATCACTGAACAATGGTTATATGTAAATTTACAAGAGGAGGCGACATGGATCTCAAAAATATGAATTTATGGGGGTGGACCAAGGAGTAAGGGGGTGAGGTGCTGGTGTCAGGAGCATTATAAGGGTAGAAGGGGCAGTAAGGGGGTGGGGTGCTGATGTCAGGGTCATAGTGAATGTGGAGGGAGGGGTAAGGGGCAGGAAGGGGGTGAAGGGCTACTGCCAGGACCATAGTGAGGGTGGAGGGTAGGATAGAGGTAAGGAATTACATTGTGATGGGCACACATTTGGATTGTAAAGTAGTTCCTGACCTCTCTTGGGGGTAACTGGTACTCACTATAAACGGTTGAGGACTGGTTGTGCCTGGACTGGATGTTACCCCTGGCTGATCACCTCTTGCAGTATCAATGTCCGTGCCCCCCCTCAGACGTACCTTGCTCTTGTACCAGCGCTCGGCCTCCTGTCGGCTCTTGTCGGTCATACTCTGGTACTGAGCCCGGACCTCGTCCATCACCTGCTTCATTTCCAGGTCTCGGTTATTATCCAGCTCCACCGTCACCTTATCATTATGTACCAGAGACTGCAGCTCGTTTATTTCCTAGAGAGAAGACAATATAGAACGAGGTAATGCCGAAAAGATCGGTAAATTCCTTAAAATCACTCAAACCAGGTCAAAATCCTGTTATTTTCGGCCACAAGCAATGAGGTCCCTTGTCCAGACCCGCCCCAGACTCTGAATCTACATACAAATGTGAAAGATCTGATTGGTGGAGAGCCAGAGCCGTCGTCAGCGCCACAATCATCCACCAACTGTATTTCCCGACAACCACCATCAATATCTGGTTGGAATCGGCATCATTTGTGGCCATCACACTTTCCATTCATGTCCAAATGGCACAAAAACAACTTAATGAGTTGAAAAAATTAACTTTCTTGGCAGATGACAGACACATACCAGCATGGGCATCTGCTGGCAGTACCACTGTAGATGCCTAGGCTGTGTCCTTACCCCCTCTGAGTCATGCCACCCCCAAGCCCTATTTACTATCATGACAGATAGGCAGCGGTGGTGGCATCACGATAGAGGGTAGTGCCCCACTCTCAAACATTGAGGGGCAGAGTATGCTTCCTGGGGCGTTATATACACTGGATGAGTGACATTATGACATTATTGTTTTAGTTTCACCCTAATTTTTGGTGACCTCATTAACCACCAAGATTCTACTCGTGGTTTCTACCTTAGTGGCTGGCACAACACAACTTATTTTCTATCACATACTTGAAGGTACAAAAGGGCCCCGGTAGCTGTTAAACCCACACTGACACACAATGACACATCTACATACACCTACACCTACACACCTAAACCTACACACACTGACACACCTACACACACCAACACCTACACACAGCTACACACACTGACACACCTACACACACCAACACCTACACACACCAAACCCACACACAGCTACACACACTGACACACCTACACACACCAACACCTACACACCCACACCCCACCTACACACCTAAACCTACACACACCTACACACAGCTACACACACTGACACACCTACACACACCAACACCTACACACAGCTACACACACTGACACACCTACACACACCAACACCTACACACAGCTACACACACTGACACACCTACACACACCAACACCTACACACAGCTACACACACTGACACACCTACACACACCAACACCTACACACACCAAACCCACACACAGCTACACACACTGACACACCTACACACACCAACACCTACACACCAAACCCACACACAGCTACACACACTGACACACCTACACACACCAACACCTACACACCAAACCCACACACAGCTACACCACACAGCTACACACAGCTACACCTACACACAGCTACACACAGCTACACCTACACACAGCTACACACAGCTACACCTACACACAGCTACACACAGCTACACCTACACACAGCTACACACAGCTACACCTACACACAGCTACACACAGCTACACCTACACACAGCTACACACAGCTACACCTACACACAGCTACACACAGCTACACCTACACACAGCTACACACAGCTACACCTACACACAGCTACACACAGCTACACCTACACACACCAACACCTACACACAACTACACCTACACATAGCTACACCTACACACACCAACACCTACACACAACTACACCTACACATAGCTACACCTACACACACCAACACCTACACACAACTACACCTACACACACCTACACCCAACTACACCTACATCAACAGCTACTCCTACACACAGCTACACCTACACACACCAACAGCTACACACACCTACACCTTACACACACCTACACACAGCTACAGCTATACACACCTAAACCTACACACACACACACACCAACAGCTACACCTACACACAGCTACACCTACACACACCAACAGCTACACACACACCTACACACAGCTACACCTACAGACACTGACACACCTATACATTTACACCTACACACTGCTACACCTACACACACTGACAACCCTATACATTTACACCTACACACAGCTACACCTACACACAGCTACACCTACACACAGCTACACACAGCTACACCTACACACAGCTACACACAGCTACACCTACACACACCCTTGTTGCGTTACCTCCTTATACAGCTGCTTCAGATACTCTATCTCATCGGTCAAACTCTCCAGCTTGGATTCATTGTCCACCTTATGAAGATAAGTATCGTCCAGGTCCTGAAACAAAAAAAACAGCTGGAATTTCAGAATATTGTCGTACTATAGATCATTTCGCCCTGCTCCTTAATGAATCACAGAGCTGATATCACTGGTGAGAAGAATACGTAACAACATTATGACATCTCCAGCACCGAAGAAGCTTCTCAATAGCTAAAGAGTGTTTTCTGGTAACATTTCTTGTATTAGGAGCCACAATCTCCTTAAAGTTTAGGGCTTAGACTTTTTAACTACTGGACACATAAACTTGAAATTCCATAACATTATTTTAGTCTTGAAATCAGAATAATTTATGTGGAAACCTAGTTCAAGAACTTGTCACCAAGCCTTAGAGGTATTTGGGATTGGAGGTGTGTAGATGCACTGTACCTTCTTAGTCAGCACAAAATCGTTTTCTAAGTGATTCCGTCTGTTAATTTCATCCTCGTATCTGCAGGAAACAAGGATAAAACATTGAGTCAAACACAACCCTCTCCCCTCTCACAATCAATTTAAAACATTTGTTGTGTTTAGGCCATAAGCATCTTTTTACACCTGGTTGTGTGTATTGCGAAGAATTAAAAGATAAATCCCACTAACAACTAATCAGTAGCTAGTAGCTGATCAATCAGTATAATTGTTACCAATGATCCACCGAAAATGCATTTTATGAATCATCACTTTCCAAGAAGAAATCTTTAAATTGTTGGGAGAATGTGAGACCTTGGTTTAAATAAAGTATTTTAAATACTACAATTTAGAGGTTGCAAGAAGTTAAATCAACTCTAAAAATAATGACTTGTACTATTCTCGGGTATTTATAGTATGGTTCCATACACTTGCAATATGTATAGTAGCCAGCTACTAGCAACCAGAAAGTGATTTGTAGGAGGGTGGTTATGAAACAATGGCGGATATTTAATTTAAGCTTTAACTTGCTAAAAAGATAAAAAATGTTGGGAATCATAAGCGTCTATGTATCTGTCTTCTATACAAGGGCTGTAAGACCTGACAAAACCATGTTGCAAATTACTTTTAATTATTTTGCATTGCAGAAAAAAAAATTTCTTTGCTTTTAAAGCCAGAACTTATGCGACACGGTGCTCCGGAGCCTAAATCTATGTAAATATCAGACATACCAGATATCAGATAGTGAATCTATTGACTGATAATTCCCCTATTGCTGCACTGCCTCTTCAGCCTGGCGTTTTTAGGCCCCTTATACCCTCGCAGAGCACCCATTGGCCCCAGTCCTCTTTGTCAGTAAAACAGCCCTGTGGAGTTTATTTGTATCATCATTCATACATTGTCAGACTAATGTTGTCGAGTGTATGAATGTCGAGCAAATGACATTATCACTCGCATACCATACCCAAACTCATGTATTCCTTCCAGGTGTTGTAAAACCACAAGTCCTACAATGCTTTGCCAGGTATCAGCAATGGAGTTGCTGTTACAGCATGCTGGGAGTTGTAGTTGCACAACACCTGAAGAGCCAGAGGTTCCCTACATCTGTACAATAAGATTGGTCAGATAGTCACCGGCTCTTGAGTTCCTCCACCACGGCCTGCATGTTGTGGAGCTCGGCCTGCAGCTTGTCCTTCTCGTGTAACAGGCCATCGATTTGCTGCTTGAGGTGGTTGCTGGCGGTCAGCGTGATCTGGTCGATGTTGGACTTGTAGCTGTCTCTCTCCTTCAGCAGATGCAGCTGGGTCTTCAGGATCTTATTCTGCCTCTCCAGCTCCCGCACCTGTCACAGACCCAGTAATTACTCCTCCAGTCATCATAACCATTTATGCAAATCGTGGCATTAAGCCCCACCCCCTGTCAATCACTTGTGTAATCTCTAGTGTTCCAGGGCATGGGTGGGGCTTAATGACATCATTGAGTCCCGCCCATTGCTAGTAACTCTAGGGATTACAGTTGTGATTGATAGGTGGGTCGGGACTTGTGGGAGATTTTATTTGTCTCCCGGGATACAGGGAAAACTGCCCAAATTTCCATAGTCAGCCACCCAGGATCAATCTAGTGTTACAGCTGTCAGATTTTATTTGGGGGAAGGATTTTTTGGTTGACTTCTGAAAGAGGGGCGGGGATGACTCCACAAGTGGGCGTTCCCTCTTAGGTTACAGTGTAGGTGTTTCCTCTTAGTCAGGTGACAATGTAGGCGTTCCCTCTTAGGTTACAGGTAGGTGTAGGTGTTAGTCAGGTGACAATGTAGGCGTTCCCTCTCTCTATGAACCCATCTGGACCCCCGCACTTCCAGGAATTTACCTGCACTTGAGTTGGACAAGTTGTGGTAGCCTCTGGCCTGCGGAAAACTGGCCTCGCAAGTGAGAGGTGGTTACATAGATGTCTTGAAAGTGCGACCTTGCTCTAGTGGATCCCCCTGAGTCCGGATACAGCCCTGTGTTTTTATGCTAATAGACAGTATTTCTGCAAAGTGCCACTTAAAATTCACAATGCCCAACATAAGCCGGTTGGTCTGCTGGGACTTGTAGTGCAACCCGAGCTGTACAGACCGTTGTCAGCGCGCTCTGAATAATTAGCCCTGCTGTATAAAACATAACTCTCTATATTTCCAAAACACAGCTGGATAAACCTACGAGGTATATTCACTATTCAGTGTGTTTGCAAACAGCTGACTAACTTTAAAAACCCCACCTTCGGTTTTGCCTTTAATATAATAGACTTTTGTAATCCAATAAACACATTTTATTAGCAGCAAATATACTGGATTATATACACCGACAATGAATTGATGAATAGAAGAGAAACAAAAAAAATGTATATTTCATTTTAAATAAAAAGATGCTGATCTCGCATTGGTTCTTGATTTCTACCCCTTGCAGTAACAATGTAATGCTGTTGATGAATAGTCATGTGATCTATTTCCATCCCTATCACTCCTAACTAAAGGAAAACTTTTGACCAAAAATAATGAGATGCTGAATTTTCGCAGTATATTTTTTGCCCACTAGATGGCGCAGTCCCTTTAATTTCCAGATCACAAGCCCAAGGCATACAGTAAATTTTGGGACCCCTTTTATCTGTGGATGGGATCAGGGCACAGGTGAGCCAGGGAGATTGCAGAGGGGCGTTTCTGGAAGAGCATTAGTTGGACAACATTATAAGGAAGGACCCAACCCTGGGATTACACAACTGTTTACCAAGACATTGTTCCCAATAACTTAGTAATGAAATCAGATCATGCCCATTATTTGCCCGGCTCTTACATTTATTTTCCCACCGTTCTGCTCTAACACCCCCCTCCCTGGGTGATGCCAGTGTCACAGTCCTGTGGTTAACCTGTCACACGGGTTCCTGCAACAAGATCGTGCTCCCAGGTCCCCCGGCACAGATCACCTGGCTGGGAAGAGAATGTTTGACTGAATTACAATATTAAATATATATAGAGGGTGGTGACAGACGCTGGTAATTGTGCAAATATTGATGTGTCTTAATCCTGGGATATTGGCTTATTGGTCCTATATATATTTTTATTTCTCTTATAATTCATTTCATTCAACCTTTAACAAACAAATGAAACAAATAAGTACAATTACACAGAAGTTTACACACTAATATATATATACAGTATACTGCTTACTACGGCAGCACAACCCATCACATGCCAGATCTGGCTGCTGCGTTCCTCAGAGTGTAAATAACGTGGGTGGTTTTGATGATCTGAGTAAAATGGCGAAATCGTTCTCTGATCAGCAATATTCTTATTTTCTTGCATTATGTATATATAAAAAACAATAGATTGGTTTTGAGGAATCCTCAAAACCAATCTATTGTTTTTTATATATACATAATGCAAGAAAATGCCTGTGGCTCTGGAGGAGTTCATTACACAGGTGACGACTAATTGGATGAGAATTTTGAATGGTTGAAGGCACTTTAAAAGAAGCTTGCATATTGTAGAGAACATACTCTCTGAGGAAATCGCTATATTGGCGGAGAAACGCGTAAGA
>WWET01005856.1:71582-81924 GCA_011038615.1 Limnodynastes dumerilii
TCCATTGTCTGCCCCTTGTAATGTTCAGCCTCCATTGTCTGCCCCTTGTAATGTCCAGCCTCTATTGTCTGCCCCTTGTAATGTCCAGCCTCCATTGTTTGCCCCTTGTAATGTACAGCTTCCATTGTCCATTGTCTGCCCCTTGTAATGTCCAGCCTCCATTGTTTGCCCCTTGTAATGTACAGCTTCCATTGTCTGCCCCTTGTAATGTCCAGCTTCCATTGTCTGCCCCTTGTAATGTCCAGCCTCCATTGTCTGCCCCTTGTAATGTCCAGCCTCCATTGTCTGCCCCTTGTAATGTCCAGCCTCCATTGTCTGCCCCTTGTAATGTCCAGCCTCCATTGTCTGCCCCTTGTAATGTCCAGCCTCCATTGTCTGCCCCTTGTAATGTCCAGCCTCCATTGTCTGCCCCTTGTAATGTCCAGCCTCCATTGTCTGCCCCTTGTAATGTCCAGCCTCCATTGTCTGCCCCTTGTAATGTCCAGCCTCCATTGTCTGCCCCTTGTAATGTCCAGCCTCCATTGTCTGCCCCTTGTAATGTCCAGCCTCCATTGTCTGCCCCTTGTAATGTCCAGCCTCCATTGTCTGCCCCTTGTAATGTCCAGCCTCCATTGTCTGCCCCTTGTAATGTCCAGCCTCCATTGTCTGCCCCTTGTAATGTCCAGCCTCCATTGTCTGCCCCTTGTAATGTCCAGCCTCCATTGTCTGCCCCTTGTAATGTCCAGCCTCCATTGTCTGCCCCTTGTAATGTCCAGCCTCCATTGTCTGCCCCTTGTAATGTCCAGCCTCCATTGTCTGCCCCTTGTAATGTCCAGCCTCCATTGTCTGCCCCTTGTAATGTCCAGCCTCCATTGTCTGCCCCTTGTAATGTCCAGCCTCCATTGTCTGCCTCTTGTAATGTCCAGCCTCCATTGTCTGCCCCTTGTAATGTCCAGCCTCCATTGTCTGCCCCTTGTAATGTCCAGCTTCTATGTATTCTGTTACTTACCTTTGACGTCTTCTCCCTTCCTCCGTGGCGCTCTCCGTCTCTCTCTGCTGCTGCCTCTCACAGTCTGCGGTCACACGGTGTGATAGTGGAAATTCAGGGTTCCTACGGGAGCCCCGAAGAACCAAATCTGTTGCTAGAATGGCAGTGACCGCATAGGTTCAAAGTTATAGGATTGGTCCTACAGGGCTCTCGTAGGAGACTGTATTACCTGCCCTGGCTGTTCTGTTTAAAGCCCAGCCTCATATACAGCAGCACAGGCTTTAAAAAAACAAACCACTACTTGGGAGGAATCCTTCAGGGCATGGTTTACATGAAGCCACGGGCCTCAACCCCTCTGCAGGAGATTTGCCGGCTCTCTCGGGATACCAGCAGAACTTCCTGAATTTTGTGAGTCTCCCGGATATTCTGGGAGAGTCAGGAACCCTGATATTACATGCTCACCAACAATATATATATTTAAAACTATAATTTTTTTTTTTATGTTTTTGCAACGTAAATTGTTACTTAAACCATTCAGCCCCCAAAATATTTCACGATTGCCTACTTTTTATTTCTTCCCTCCGGGAGTACAAAAAAGCAACAAAAAAACTTAACTTTTTTGCATTTCAGGACTTGAAATCTTCCTCCTGCGCATGCGTCAGGATTGACTTTCCGAGCGTGGCCTGAACGTTGTAGATGAAAGGCTCGCTGACCATCGTGAGACCTCGCCGTAGAGGTGAGTATTTGTAAATATTGGCCACGATATTGCCAGGTTCACTGCGAGGCGCTAATCTTAGTATATGGAGCCCTCAATGTTTAATGTTGTTTTTACTGTTTTTGTATTTTTAAATCAGATTCAGAATATTGATTTTAACACCATGGGATCATGTCATCTTTCCTATGGCGTATACAGAAATGTGTCATTTACTTGAAAGTTTTATGTCACAATTAGTGTGCATATGGGCTAATCAAACCACAGCATACAGTGCACACAAACATGTCACAGGACTCAGCCTCTTGTGTTTCCCAAGAGCGTCTTACACGTTGCATTGCAGGAAATTTGCTGCTTTGTGCAATGGTTTGGTCAGTGCAGTAATCAGGTCTATCAGGAGTAAAGAAAAAAAGGGACTTTCTGGTATGCTCACAAGCTCACACTCTATAGGACATTGCGGATTGGTACATAAGGAGAAGTGCTCTATATCACACAATGGAGCAGCCAGGGTGTATGGTAACTGTGCTCAGTGCTGTGTATGATCAGTCACACAGCAGTGTCACTACCAGGACTGAGGAGATATTACTATGGAGAGAGATAGGGTGTATGGTGCTGTGTATGATCAGTCACACAGCAGTGTTTTCAGTATTATAAATGTTGGGAGGTATAGAACCCTGATCTCCTAGAGAGGTGTTTTAAATAATTTACAGCAGCCTGCATGTGGAAAATGAACAACTAATATTTTATTACCTAAATGCTTTTACTGCTTCCCCTGTACAGCTTTGAGGGGGGTGGTGAAATCCCTCTTGCAATAGGTGTTCTCTCTTTTAAAGGGACTTTCTACCTAATAAAAAAAAAAAGAAAACGTTTCCGTCCAGCAGGGAGCAGTGACTATATAGGGGCCAATTGAGAACCTGATGTGACCCTGGAAACATTCTGCAGGTGGCCACATGGGGGCATAATCAGCTACAGGAGGGGCAATCAGGAAAGTACCCTTTATGATACCACACAAATATTTAATGTGGGTGCGGTACAATACAGAGATATATAGTGAGCTCTGTACAATAATGCATCCCAGTGCCACTCACCAATACAGAGAGCATCTCAGTGCCACTCACCAATACAGAGAGCATCCTAGTGCAAACTCCACAATACAGAGAGCATCCTAGTGACTTCCACCCAATACAGAGAGCATCCTAGTGCAAACTCCACAATACAGAGAGCATCCTAGTGACCACTCACCAATACAGAGAGCATCCTTGTGACCACTCACCAGACAGCATCCTTGTAGCCATCGCCCAAACTTGGGAGCATCCTAGTGACTTGTCACCAATACAAAGAGCATACTAGTGACCACCTCCCAATATATAGAGCATCCTAGTAATCACTGCTAAATCACAAGAGCATTCTGGTAACTTCCACCTAATACAGACAGCATCCTAGTGACAACTCACCAATACAGAGAGCATCCTAGTGACAACTCACCAATACAGAGAGCAATACAGAGAGCATCCTAGTGACAACTCACCAATACAGAGAGCATCCCAGTGACCATTCACCAATGAAGAGCATTATTTTGAGGGCCAAGGAGAATCATATTATAAGTGATTGGGACGTCTACTGAGGTTGGAAGGAGCTACCCTCCCTGGGGACTGCCTGTCTGCTATTTTGGATTCTTGCACATTGCACTATAGGACGTTGTTTCTATATCATACCAAGCTGAATGACGATTCCTAAGTCCTAATTCTATTCTTGTATTGCACCTTCATTATATAGATTTTAGATTTTATATTCATTTTTTCCATTCAACTTTGTTATATTGATATTTTACAGGGAGACCCACAGATCCACTATATGTATTTATTTGTCTATTTATTTATATTCCTTCATTCATTGCCATATTATATACTAGCTTTACAGATTGATTCATCCATTAATTTATTGATGCATTTATTGTGGTTTCTAAACTAGCTTAGTGACTATTCTTAATTATACATTTGCATCTACATAATCTGTGCCTTGCTTTAGACCATAGATTTTTTCATTGATCTATCAGTAGACCATTCTATTATTTGTTGCATTGATTCATCTGTATATTAGATATAGAACCATTACTTTGAACCATACCATATGACCACATATTTAGGTGTACAGCGCATTTCTCCTACCACATCATTGTTGTTTCTTGTTTGATTAGAGGTTGTGGACCCTTTATGGTTGGTTGAAGCTGCAGCAGTATTTAGCGCCATCTGTCCTTACATCATTTATCTTTTGTATAATTGGTCAACAGCTCCACTTTTTTCTTTAGAAGCTTTAGTAACCCCAACCCTTTGGCATCTAATTGTCTAAAAATAATAATGAATTTAAAGCATATAATACAATAATGAGGACATTGCCAATCCTACGAAGAATCTTGTGCAGAAATTTGCTGTTTGGAACTTAGGTGTAATTTGCGCTCAACTCTTTGTTCTGTTTTAATGAGTTTCTTTTTCTCAACAGCCTAAGAAGACCAACCATGCCAATCATTGTAGACTTAAGTGACCTTGATGACTACTATACAGAGACTAACACCTTTTTCCCATCTCTTGACTCATCCCCGTGTCCAGATCCTTGGTCTCTCAACAAATACGCTTCCGTTGTCATTTACATCTTGGTTTTCTTACTTAATATAGTTGGCAACAGCCTGGTTATTCTGGTTATTTCCTACAACAAGCTGAAGAGGTCCACCACCGATGTTTACCTCCTGAACTTGGCCATTGCCGACCTCCTGTTTGCCATTACCCTCCCTTTTTGGGCCACTTACAAAGCCCATGGGTGGGTGTTTGGGATTGGAATGTGCAAAATTATTTCTATGTTACAAGAAGTCAACTTCTACAGCGGAATCCTACTGTTGGCTTGTATAAGCGTTGATCGATATCTGGCTATTGTCCGTGCTACGGAAGCCATTACACAGAAAAGACATTGGGTTAAGTATATTTCTCTGGGAATCTGGATATTTTCCTTTGCTATATCATTTCCCACCTTCTGGTTCAAAGATGTCTTTCTGACCCGTAACTATGGAAAAGTTTGCTATGATAACATTGGATATGAAGACACGGAGTACTGGATGATCATCCTAAGAATTGGACGCCACGTGGTTGGGTTTTTCATACCTTTGCTCATCATGCTCTTCTGCTACGGCTTTACCATTAAAACTCTTTTCCTGACCAAAAACAACCAAAAACAGCGAGCCATGAGGGTCATTTTTGCGGTCGTTCTCGCTTTCCTCGTATGTTGGCTTCCCCACAACATCACCATCATTGTGGACTCTCTAATGCGCACCAGCTACATCAACGAGACATGCGCGATGAGGAATCACTTGGCTGTTGCATTACCCGTCACAGAAATCATCGGCTACACCCACAGCTGTATCAACCCGATTCTCTACGCCTTCATAGGCCAAAAATTCCGGCACAGCTTCCTGAGGATCCTCGCCAGCAAGGGCATCATCAGCAAGGACTTTATTTCCCGTTACGGTCGCAGCCCGTCCGTCATGTCCACATCCGGAAATACATCTACTACGCTGTAAGGTCCTCAACACCTTGGGAAGTCTTATCCCGCCGATAGGTTAAATGGGTCACAACAAGGGTCTGATATGAAATGTCGAGAGTCAAGTATTATAGATCCAGACCGCCGCACGATAGCCGAATTACGCAAGCTGCTTGCGGCAATTCGCATGTCACATGTTCCACAACGGATCTCCAGGATGGCGGTACACCCCCTCTGCTCTCCTAAACTCCATAAGGTGGTCGTACGGGGGGGAGCATTTTAATTTTACAGTAGGGGTTGGGTTCTTAATATTCGTGCGGATCAGCGGTTGTTCAAGTGACTTCAGGCTGCCTTCAGAATTTATGGGGCCCGGGACACACCAGTCAGGCCCCACCCACATGTGATGTCATCAGTGACATCACATGGGCTACCATCCCTGTGCATTGGCCCTGAAATGATGGCAGGCCCCTATCTGCTGCAGCCCCGGGACATTAGCCCTGGCTGTCCTTCCCTGATGGTGGCCCTGGCAGCCATACCTCTGTACGACCGCTGATCTACACAAGTGAGCCCCCTCCCACACTGTACGATTACCTTGCTTCTCCCCGCCCACTTTAGCGGGCGGAAGGGAGTCAAAATTAGGGACACCCCTGTAAATGCAAATACTGGGCCGTATTCAGAGATCTGTTTTTTTAATGTATGCAATTATACGCACGGCCGGAGCAAGGAAACACCCACCAACAACCCCGATACTCCCCTCTCCCGGGCGTGCAGTTGGTAACTTACTAGTCCCTAGACCATTCTGTTCTTTCCGGGTGTACTTAGGAGCATATATGTGCTTAATAACCGCACCTGGTATGTACCTGGCTTTAGAATACCAGATTTTGGAAACTCCAGCCCTCTCAGGGTAATGACTTGCAAAGAATGGGCATGGCTGCATTTCATTTGCTAAATGGTCTATTCTATTGAACCTTTTTGTGTCCTTTCAATACATCTTAAATGCAGCGGTACAGATAAAGGTCCGGATTCACAGTTACTTAGTTCTTTTCTTACGTACGTTGCTTTAAGAATTGAGCTACTACACATGCGTAGTATATTATTTACGCTATCTACATACCATTTCTGTACGTATATTGCGTAAGTGCAGTCTTTAGACCACGCTTACACAATCTATGATGATACGTAGAGAGCGTAAATAAGCTTCTAGGCATGTGTAGTAGCTCAATTCTTAAAGCAATGTACGTAAGACGAAAACTACGTAACTGTGAATCCAGACCTTAGTCTGTACATTAATTCAGTGTTACGTTTACATTAGTATCTTTGCTGTAGCATGCACTAAACAAATGACTTCATGTGTGGGGAGTAATTATATTTAACTTGTGGAGATATGACTTGTGACTTTTAAATATACCATTTATTTTTTTTAAACTCAGGTTTCCTGATAGGCTTCTGTGCTCATACGAGTTACTAGGAATTGCATCTATTCTGGGGCCTCTGCTTATTGTATACTCATCTAGATGTTTTATTGGTGCTTCTCGTTACCAGGATGAATTCCATTCACGTCTGCGTTTTAATCGAAGAGGACTGGTTGCCATGGCGAATGCTGGACCTCATGATAATGGAAGCCAGTTTTTCTTTACACTCGGTCGTGCCGATGAACTTAATAGCAAGCATACCATCTTTGGAAAGGTTTGACTCTGACATGTTTTTTTTTCACATTTTTTTTTGTTATATTTTGTATTTCTTAAGTAAATAGAGTGAATATGTTTTAATCATTTATTGTAATGTATACTATATACTGTGTGTAATACCCCATTAATATTAAAATTGTGTGTTTAAATGACACTGTATTTTAAAAATTCCATGACCCTGAATTCGAGTGAGAGGTCTAAGGGAGCAGACTATTCTCCTACAACACTTGCCTACCTCGACAATAGATCAAATGAGTCTTACACAACAATCTTAACATTAATAAGATGTTATGCGCTAAAACGCTTTTAGAAAATTAGCAACAGGCTTCATTAAAAATAGCATAATTGTAGTTTAGACTATTAAAAAGGATAAGGGGCAATAAACAGAATAGAAGTATACAGGTATGAAAGCAAGATAGACCACCCTTTACTGAGCGTATTCTAGGAGCTCCTCTCAAGTCCTAAAGCAATTTATTACATGGGGAAAGTTGAAATAGTTTGCAGATCTTGGGCTATAATTACACGTTGTATATAATCACTTTCTCATCATCAACACATGACTGTTGGCAGCAGTTTTCAGAAATGTTACACATATTTTACACATGAACTCTTTGGGACTGATTCAGAGATGTACTTCTACCTGTTTTTAGGTGCAAGTGTACAGCTCGGCTAAACCATTCTTCAAAGTAAGGGGTGTAATTAATTTAAACCTTTTTGCATGCAGGGAAAATACATTACTTTTACACATAGAACTAAAATACTGCATAGATTTATGTTTATTCTATAAAATAGAGTTGAGCTAAGAAACTTCAACTCCTAATTTTAATACTGATTTTACAATTTAAATCTTCCTCCCCTTACAATTCAACATGGTATTGCTCAGGTCTACACCTGCACCTAAAAAAAGGTGGAAGTGCAACTCTGAATCAGCCCCACTGACACACCATGCCAAAAAAGAGCCAAGAAGGTTAATTGGTTGTTAACTAAAATTAACCCTTGTGTATGTGTGTGGCTCCAGGGGGTTAGCGAATCGTGATTGTCAGTGTTCTCTATATCATATCAGGAGGGTGGTCAGTTTGAGGAAGGGTTACTTCACAGGAAGGATGGTGGGTGGGTGGAAAGAGCAGACTAGATGGGCAAGTAGTTCTTATCTGCCGTCAAATTCTATGATTCTATAACCATAGCATGCAAAAACCTGGTAAGAGAAATAAAATGGAATTATGTGAAACTGTTTTTTGCAAACCAAAGTGAACAATGAGTAATGCAAATAAAAAATTCTGTGGTGTACAATAAAACATCAAATATATATATACATAATATCATATGTATGTAATATATATAAAAGGCTTATGGTATAGCCCTAGACAGAACTCACAAAAATAAGCATTCCAAGGTTTTGTAAGAACGGTTGAATATTTGACTACACCGAAATTGTTCACCACATTGGACATTCAATTAGCATTTTACTGCCACAATTTCTTGTTTTTAGTTCTCTGTTGATTTTTTTGCTTTTGTCATATTTTTTTGAATAAAAGCTTGGCTTTGATACCAGTAAATACTCCACCAGTCTTGCAATGTCTGCTTTTTTTTTTGTGAGTGCTGACAAGGGCGATTCCATAATCCCTTTTTCTCTATTGACTCCAGTCGTGCGCATTTGCATTATCATGTACTGATTTGTGTGTGGCCTTTATATATAAACTCCCCTTGCTTTGCGCACCTGCTGTATAATTACCTTATAGATTGATTCGAGCAACCTCCATCCTGGAAGTGTGTTTTAAAGTATGTCTGGGACAGTAGACATGCAACAGTCGGGTCTCGGCAAAATCCTGGGTATTTGGTGGTGATGGGAAAGGGGTACTTCCGGTTGACCCGGGTCGAAAGAACAGGGATTTAGACTCAGGAAGGGTGGTGAAGTGAAAGGTCCATGGTTGTTTTCAACCTGGGTCTTTCACATTGCCTCCTGATTGGTGCAGATTTGCCTCCCGATGAGATATCTGGTGAATGGTCTGTGGACAGTACACACTGGTGAGATATCTGGGGAATGGTCTGTGGACAGTACACACTGGTGAGATATCTGGTGAGATGGTCTGTGGACAGTACACACTGGTGAGATATCTGGTGAAACGGTAATTTGATTGTGTGAATGGAAAGATTATCTGCTGAAAAGCTCTGGTGTGTAACCTACTTTACTCTTCCACACACTGATTCCACAGGTGGAAGACTTGGGTATGATCAGTTAGATAGAGCTGCGGAGGAGATTTTAAGTAGCTGGTTTGTGCTTAGTGGCGGTAACTAGTGTGTTAGTAAGCTGCAGGGGCCTGGGGCTATATTTGGCTGTTTATGTATAAATTCTGGACTTCTTCATATGCTGTATGCTCACCCTGACGATACAGAACAGCAATGGAGTTCAGTAACTCTCTCATCGTCTCTTTGCAGTATATATATAATAAAAGTCAGAGAATTAGTTACAGATATCTGCAGATATGTGATAATCCATCCGACACTTCCAAGGCTTCTCTGCTGGATCGTCCTAACTCTAATCTTAACTCTAAGCTTTAGAGCCCCAACTTTGGGTCACATATCCAATATCTTTCTAAACCAAGAGCTCACCTCACATGGAGATTCCCAGGTCTCCAAAACTGCCACTCTGACACCGCTCCCCCTCTCAGCTGCCATCCCAGACAGGCTCTAAAACACACATCCAAAATGGAGGCTGCTTTAAATCGGTTTATAAAGTAATATATATTGCAGGTGCTCAAAGCAAGGGAAATTTGCACAAAAAACAAAACATGGCCTGGCACTCAGCCATTACTCAGTGACTAATCATGAACTTCTATCTGTAAAATAAAAGTCAGAGAAATAGTTACAGATATCTGCAGATACGTGATATAAGCCATCCACCATTTCCAAGGCTTCTCTGCTGGATGGTCCTAACTCTAATCTTAACTCTAAACTTTAGAGCCCCAACTTTGGGTCACATATCCAATATCTTTCTAAACCAAGACACTGGGAGCGGAGTGACAAACTCCGCTTCCCAGCTGTATAAATATGAGACCGTGCTGGCCTGCATAAGGAAGAACGGGCCGGCGATGCACTGTGAAAGCTACCTGCATCACCATGGAAACTATAGTTTCCACTGGCGATGCAGGATTTCAAATAGGAAAAACTTCATTTTTAAGTGATAGGGGCAGTTTTCTCTTAAAAACTGCACCTATCACTTCAAAATGAAGTCTATAAAATGGGAGCCCTTAGTGATGTTACATAAGGTGCAGAGCGCCTTGGCTGTGTTCTGGGCCCCAAAAGTTCTGGCGATTGCCCTATTTTTATATATATATATATATACCACATATCCAAAATGGAGGCAGCTACAAAATCAGTTTATAAAGTAATATATATGACCGGTGCACAAGGCAAGGGGAATTTGTACAGAAAACAAGACATGGCCTG
>WWET01005857.1:0-11781 GCA_011038615.1 Limnodynastes dumerilii
CCCCCCCCCCTTTCCCTCTCCTTAATAGCTGTTATTAGTGGGAGGAAAAGGAGGGCATATATAGGGAGACCACTGGAATAAACATATATGTGAACATTTTTTTTAAATAAATAAATACATAATTTTTTCCCTCCAATTTATTTTTAAAAGAAAAAATAAATAAATACATATATAATAATTGTAATGAAATAAAGAAAATAAATTAAAAGTTACCTGTCCAGGAGACACATCTGGCTCTAGAAATTTCCCGATAAGAACAAACTTCGCATTCACAGTGTTTTTCATACCAGGACTTGAAATTTAAAAAGTTTTCAAAATCCACAGGTTCCGAATTCTGTAAGAAAGCAGAAAAATTTTAAATTAAACAAGTTGATATCCACATCTACAGGGAAACAAGTATCTGCTAAAACAGACATAAGAAACCTGTCTGTTACTGTATAATTTATAAAATAATGTATAGCTTTGCAAAGAATTTTTTGTAATTAATACAAATCAAATTGAGAAATCAGTTTATTGCTGGTGAATTAGTATCATGCAAACTGAATATAAAAAAAAAACATGTTCTGCAATGAATAACAAAGAAATTGCTGCTTTTTATATTCAGTGTGTCAGATCAGGACCCCCGTAAGCTTTACGTGAGTGCGTGCAGGGGTCTGAAATAACACAGCGTAGAAGGGAGCGTGCAGCTCACAGCACTTCCATGTCCAGATGGCTACCTTATATTTTATCAATTGATCTGCATCCATAGAGATGCGGCTCAATGCATATGTAGTCTTTCCTGCACCCTAACCTTCATTTAATATATGGCGGGGATACAGCATTATTATTATTATTGTTTATTTATAAGGCTCTACAAGGTGTCCGCAGAGCTGTACAAAATACAACAAACTACAGTACAGACATACAGGGTAGGGATGGACAGCATAGTATATATTAAATACAATATGACTACAAAGATATCACAGAAAAACAATAAAGTGAAGCTAGCACAGAACGCAAGGCAAAATGCGAGGTGTCAAGCTTGGAGGTTGAGAGGGAGCCACCAAGTGGGGATTGGGTAAAAGGATAGCAGATGGGGACAAGAGGGTATAAAGTGAGGAGGAAGTGGTGGAGGAAGGAACAACACTAGGATTGAGGGCCCTGCTCGTGCGAGCTAACACACTATGTGGGAGGGAAGAATTTACAGAAGACATAAGGAGGGGGAAGGAAGTGAACTGCTGGTGTAAGCGGAGGAGAGTGGGAAGGAGGAGAAGGGATAGATGAAGGATGCAGTGTGGATGCTAAGTGGAGGAGGGGTAGGCTAGCCTGAACAGGTGTGTTTTGAGTAAACGCTTGAAAACCTGCAATGTGGGGGAGAGTCTGACTGAAGAAGGAAGGTCATTCCAGGTGCAGCACGGGAGAAGTCCTGGATACGGGCGTGAGATGTGGTGATCAGTAAAGAGGTCAGACAGCGCTGGTTAGCAGAAAGGAGAGGGTAGGAAGGGGTGTGCATGTGTATATGAAGGGTTGGCCCCTTCATCTTACCTTCAGACTACAGAACTTGGTCCGTATGTCTGAAGGTATGCTTGCGAAACATCTCGCGTGTGCAAGCGCCGATGTTCTCAGTCAGGGTACTTATGCAAATGACTGCGTGTACGCAATCTATGTAACAAAACGCTATGTAGATTGCATAAAATAGGTACTACGCAGAATCGTAAAATTAGGCACGTATGTGAAAAATTCCAGGATTGTGAATCCGGTCCTGAATCAGGTAAATTTTTAATAGGTTAGGACAGACATAGGGAGTTGTTGTTTATACATAATTCACCCCAATTCAGGAATGACATAACAAAGGTACTATTTCAGAATCTAATGCAAAAAAAAAGGCAGCACTGAAAAACTGCAAAGATTAATTATAATTTTTTTTTATTTACTAACAGGTTTTTATATAGTGGATTATATATCAGATTACGTAGAGCTTTATAATTTTAAAAATCATTGTAACAAGACTGGGTAGTAACAAACAGACTGGGTAGGTAAGAGGGCCCTGCTCACAGACTTACAATCTATAGAACGTTGGGAATTGATAAATAAGGGCAAGTGTTTTATATATACTGTATCATAGAAATGGACCAGCCAGGTTGTATGGTAAAAGTGCTCAGTGCTCTGTATGATCTAGTTACACAGAAGTGCCAGCAGCAAGGCTGAGAAAGATCCGAGCACTGGATTGAAACGCGTTGGGGGAGGTCTGCACACATTGCATTTAATGCTTTTATGAGGACGGTAATAGCCCTCAACTGCGTCTGTGAGTAGAAATTCACAGTTTTATTTTTGTTTCCAAGTAATAAAGTTACCTGCACCATAGGCGGTGTCTATCTCTTTCTTTCCTTGCCCAACTAATCGGGACGAGGCGGGTCAAAGATCACACATACCGGACCACACGTGGAAGAAGAGAGACGGAGCACACGCGCAGGAGACAAGGAGACAACGAGAAAAAATGTTGCAGAGGGACTTACAATCTCTTTCATACATTCGATAGATGAACTGCTTAATTGTAAGTGTTTTATATATTACGGCTGTGATAAGAAGATCGGAGGATTGAAAAAGGACTTTGGAAAGTCGCATATACTAGTTTTCAATTTGGTAAGCTTGTCTGAAGAAGTTTTAAGGGAGCACTTGAAAGTTTGTAGAGTAGAGGCTAGTCTTATTGGGCAAGGAAGGTTATTCTAGAGTGGGTGCAGCAAGAGAGAAGTCCTGTAACCAGGAGTCAGAACAATTGTTTAGTGTATGTAGGAGAGCTATATGAATATCTGAGAGAGCGAGATGGGATATATCTTGAGATGAGTGAGGATATGTATGCAGGTGCAGTTTTATATTGAATTCTGTGAAACACAGGCAACCAATGTGGAGACTGACAGAGTGGACCTGCTCTAGAAGATCATTTTGGCAGGTGGAAATATTGTTAGTTTTGTGTTTGAAAGATTAAGTTTGAGATGGCGGGATGACATCCAAGATAAAATGGTAGAGAGATAATCAGTTACGTGAGTCAACACAGATGGTAACAGATCAGGAGTGGATAGGTAGATTTGTGTATCATCTGCATAGAGAGGATACTGAAGTCCAAATGACTTTATTATCTGTCCAAGTTGTATAAATAGAGAAGAGCAATGGACCTAACATTAGCCTTGTGGTACTCCAACAGATAGAGGAAGAGCAGGGGAGGTAGATCCAGAAAAGCGAACAATGAAAGAGCGATTAGTTAAATAGGATGTGAGCCATGAAAGACCGGTATCCTGAATACCCAGGAATTGTAACATTTGTAAGAGTAGACAGTGTTTAACAGTGTCAAAAGCAGCAGAAAGCTCCAGAAGAATTAGAAGAGAGAAGTGATCTTTAAATTTAGCAGTTATTTCATTGATCACCTTGGTCAGTGCTGTTTCTGTGGAGTGTCGGGAAGAAAAGCCTGACTGAAGAGGATCCAGAAAATTGAGTGAGGAGAGGAAGTGAGTGATTGAGTGTAGGAAAGTCTCTCTAGCAGCTTTGCGGGACATGGAAGCTGGTAACTAGGTTAATGGTTTGAGGGAGAGTTGGGGTCAGATTTTGTTTTTTAGAATTGGAGTGATTAATGCATGCTTAAATAAAGATGGGAAGATAACAGTAGAGAGAGAGAGAGCGATATTATAGATTGTAGTTAAGGTTGGAATAATCACAGAAGATTAACATCAACTGACTTGTGAGGGTACAGGATCAAGAGGACAGGTAGCAGAGTAGGAAGAGCAGAAAGGGGCAGATACTTCCTCTTAATTTGTAGGTTGGAATGAGGACATGGGGCCTGATCCAGAGCTACGAAAATTCGCACGGCGGGCGAATGCGTACGTTCGACCGTGCGAAAAAACATGCACGCCCCTAACACTCCCATAGTAAAGTACCTGCTTACGGTGGCTATACCCTACACTGGGTACTACCGTCGGCCGTACGAATTTTCGCACATAATACGCTCAGCGTACGGGCTTAGCACGCCCATACTGTACAATTTAAATGGCTATCCCCGCCTCCGTGTAGTAAAACGAGCGCCCAGGCGACCGTCGTACTGAACGCACGCCCCTCAAGCGAAAAATTCGCACACGATACGAACGCTATACGCTCATGTCGTCCAGCCGACAGGAAGCTGTCATACTGGGCATGCGCAGTGCGAATTTTCGTAGGAAAATACGCAAAAAACCGTCGTACGCTCGCACGAAATCGGCCAATTTCATAGCTCTGGATCAGGCCCATGATGTCAGAGTGTGGAGGAGAGGGGCTGGGCATTATTTTAGTTGATAAGGAGACAATTCCTGTCTGTTCTTGTCAATCTTCTCCTTAAAGGACAATGAAAGATCTTGGGTAAGGGCGGAAGTTGGTGGATTTTGTACTGGAGAGCTCAGCAGGGAATTAAACGTGCAAAAGTGGCATTTGAGGTTAGAAGCCTACAAAGAAATAAAAGATTGAAAGTGACACTGATTTAAATTTCATAAATTTCGGGTGATATTGCTTTATGTTTTATTAAAGTCTGCAAACAATCCTGTGCACTTTCTGCTTGTTAGTCTGTCTTGTCCCCTTTTAAACCTGCGTACATATGGCTCTTCAAGTGCTAAAAAATGAATACAATAGTTGCTCTGAACCCAGTTACACAATGATAGAAAATAGCATATTACAACAATTTATTGCTAGTAACCAGGGGGAGGTATAAGGGAAGGAAATACAAAACATGTTCAATATTTTTATATATGTCAGTTATGCCCTACGGTACTTGAATTCAAATTACTATGCATTAGACTTTAAGAAATGGAAATGATTCCTGCTTTAAATACAGAAAAGCAACTTTACAGCAAATGTCATAATTCTGAACTGACTGCAATTTTCTGATTTGTGCCATTATGAAAGAAAGAGGAAATAAAAGAAAAACATCAAGGAAAACAGCTCTATAGGGAAATGAGGTTTCTGACCAATTAAAGATAAGATTATCATTTGGTGAAATTCATCAGTGTTTCCTTGCTGCCAAATGAGATGTTTACGACTCAACAGGGATTAAAAGATTCAAACAGGATTATATACAACTTCTCAACATCTCACTTCAAAAGAGTTATAATAACTGGTTTACTAACTTACATGCTGAAATTGGAGTCGTACTACCTTTTATGATTATAAATTATTTAGTGTTGTTTGCACTGTCAGTATTATGTTATTTTGCTACATGAGGCAGTCAAAGTTTTGACAATCCTTTAAAAACAACTGATGCCCTCAAAGTCATCGGGTCCGATCCGGAGGTAAGAGAACGAAAATCAGTGGTCAAACTGGAAGCTTGGGAATTTAGACAGGCCAATATGAAAAACTAGGAGCCAAAATTAGACATTTCCACATAATCCAGGAGTAATCCTGGATGAGCAGAAATCTGGGCTGGATCCCTCTATTCAGGCATTCATGCTTCTCAACTTCCACAAATGGACTTCCTACAGTCAGGTTCTACCTTAACTCTTACACTTAAAAATGTATTTAAAATCCCATAAGTACAGAAGTTCGGACTTGTATGCAGTTATCTGATTGAAGGGGTTATAAGTGTCATTCCTCTTAAGAATGGATGGGTACAAAATGCACTTAAATTGTTTAGCATGCACAAACTATTTGGTCTTGGTCATATGTGAGGAAATTATGAATGTTTAGTTAGTAGAAGAATTGAGAGTTTAATACTTAACACTGAGTAAGAAACTCACAAGGGGCTCGATCCTGTGTTAAGTACAACAGGGGAATTACGTACAGTGCGTACATAATATCCCTGTCTGGATGGTTGTGTGCATGCGCACAACCTTCTTAAGACGTTGTAATGGCTGTCCCCCCTTTTACGACAGTCGTATCTCCGCCGTGAAGGCAGAAATCGACATGTTAATGAGGAGACGGGATGGGAAGGCCCTTTATGACCAAGTCTGCGACCGTAAAAGTTAAGGTAGGAATCTGGACACGTAAGTGTTCAGATTTAGTAACGAGAGCAGGGAGTGCAGGGGGCGTGCCCTTCGCGCTACAACCATGGCCATAATGACCTTGCACGCCCAATGAGGACAAGTTTTTGGATATGGCTTGCCTGTCAAGGGACTGTGCTTGGATCCTAAGACCAGATTCAGACCCCCGCATGCTTTCCGCGCGTGCGGGGGTCTGAAATTACGCGAAACAGAGGGGAGTGCACACCCCCTGTCAATCCCCTCTGTCGTGCGGGCTTTATGACAGCTTACGCTGCAATAAGCCTGCCTTAAATGCAGCGTGCAGATCAGCGGTCCGTACGACCGCTGATCCGCTACAGTGTGGAAGCCCCCTCCCACACTGTACACTTTACATGCTTCCCCCCACCCGCTTTAGCGGGCGGAAGGGAAGCACATCCCATTTGCATGCAAATGGGCTCGGACGGAACAAATGCGCCCTCCAGTTCAGTCAGGTGATTTACGCACCTTGCGATCTTAAATCTGGATCCGGTCCAATGAAATTAATGTGCAACATGGGGTATACATAAAACTAAATCTTGGTGGCATGGAAATACATATGAATTATAAAAATATACAAGTAAAAAATATATATAAAGCATTATAGATATTATAAGTATAAATATGATAATAATGTGTAAAATCGTGACATGTAAGTGTAATAAATAATGTTAAAACCAATTAGCTCCAATCCAACCATTGCAGAAAAGTGCAAATACTTAAATATAATAGACATATTAGATAAAGTCATACTGGTGCAAACAAGGCAAACAACTATTACATATCTGATAATGGTAAACGACATCTGATCTAAGGAAACGAAAAACAATTTAATCACTAACATGAGTGCGTATAAACATTAATACAGTCACTCGTGCAGACTGCAGTCTGTACTCAACTCTAAAAAAATTATTTAATACTGAATAGAACTAATCCTTATGTGAAAAAGATAACGAGAGGTTAAGCTGGAAAAGACAAACAACAGAAACAGCATAATTAGCATTAATCCACAGGGAATATCTGTATGTCGGCATCACATCCAAAGTTGATTAACTCTAATGATCAAATGGTGTAGACTGATAACAGGGACCAACCCGATCGGGACTGTGAGCCGGAACCTTACACATCCATAAAATATATAGTAATCACAATGTACCAACAAATAGAAAATGCTGAGAGCTATGGCTCAAACCTTAGCTGTCAGTACCAGCAGAATGAGTAAGCCATATGAAATATTAAATAGGCAGTGTCCTGTACATAAATTAAGGAGAGAAATGTAATTAAAAATATTAGACGTAGAACTTCAAAATGCAACGAATTATAAAGTATAATTATAGTCAATTCTACAGGGATATTATAGAAGTCCCAAATCAGGAGAAACACGTCAGATTTAAATGTTCATTTAGACCGTTGGGCGATATCGTGTTCAGGCAAGTGATCCACCTGGACTCACACTGTAACAAAAGCTTATCTCTATCACCTCCTCTTCGTGGTGGCAACACTGTATCAATCACCCGATGCTTCAGTGTTGCAAGGCTGTGGTTTGCTTGCAAAAAAAGTTTTGCCACGGGTTGCTCGCTCGTGCCATTAGTTAGGGCCAGTCTGATGTTTGAGCGATGGACCGCCATCTGCTCCCTGAAAGTTCTGTGGGTTTTTCCAACGTAACAGAGGCCACATGGGCATTGAATTAAATACACAATGAAAGTGGATAGACATGATAGATGGTGTTGAATGAAGATTTTCTTACCCGATTGTGGGTGATTGAAGAATGATCCCACTTGCATGTGTCTGCACTTTGTGCATTGGAGACACTTGAAGCAGTAGTAACTTACGCAAGAAGGGGAGTGCAGCAAATAATTAACTCAGCAGATAAGAAGATTGGGTGAAGGGAGGCATTTCAATGACCAAAAGGAGGCAGTTATGCAGTCATGTTCGTAATTAGACGCCACACAAATGTGAACCTATGGTTAAAGGACCCCTATGGCACTGGTAAGTCTCTTAAGAACCTAAAAACCGGGGGTGTGCCGAGGAAGTCGCCTTGCTACTAGTTGCCTATATTTAAGAACCCAACGCGTTCTTATGTGCGAATCAGGTCCTAAATGAGGATCAGGCCCATTATTATTACATAGTACGGGTACTATTTTTATTTCACTTTCTCTTTAGGTTTGCAGCATCTCACAGTGTGCATTATTATAACTTAATGATCATGATAATTATGAGAAACTATCGCCTGCTCACCATGACGATTATCATTGTATAATTCCTGGCTTGATTTATGATAACTGGAAAGAAAATGTAACATCTGATGGGGATTATTTTTTACATTTCTTTCTAAGTCAGCTGCCTTCAGAGACCTCATTACATTTACTATCATAATATAATGACATATTCTGAACAGTAACATGCATTTATCACACAGGTCAGCCTCTAATGCATGACCGGACTCATGATAATGTTTGATTGTTAATTAATGCAAGTATTCATTTGGCAACTATAAATGTCTGGTGTGCAAACTGTGTAGAGAAATGTAAATGTATATGAAGGTTCTTCTTGCAAAGATACTCTTCTTCCACCTAACCTCTCCCCTCCCTTATCCCCCTCCTCACACTACAGATGGAAGTGGGCTTGATTTTAGCTGTGTAGGGCTGCGTACTTAGGTATCAGGTGGCCTGATGTCCTCCAATCACAAAGCTTGTGAGATTCCGTTACCAATCTCACAATACATCACTAAGCAAACAGCGATTGGCGGGCAGCGGGCCTAGAGAAGCAGAATCTACACACACACACACCACACACATCATACACAGACCACACACACACACCACACACACTGACTGAATGGAACTGGAAGGAAAGAAATCTGAAAATAAAGAAAAAAAAATCTGTTTATCTATTGAAAATTTCAAATCATAATAAGGGGACAACAAATATTACAATTTATTTATTGGGAACCATTTTTTTTTTTTTTAAATGAAGGCAGCAATATTAATCGATCTACATATATGAGGACCCTACCATTAATTATTAGACTACTGAAGCAATCTTAATGATTTATATATATTGAGATCATCTTTATTTAAATATTTAAATATTAGAGCAAACTTTTAACTATTTATCTATTGAGGAAATATTTATTAATTATATACATATTGGGTCAATCTTTTAATTATTTAAGAGTTGGAGCAATCTTTTATTATTTATATATTGAGGCAATCTTTATGAACAATGGATCCAGACTTAAGTTAGTGCTTGAAATGAGTTACTCCTGGGCTAAACCATGTTGATTGCAGGGGGGAGTCAAGTTAATTGTATTCTTTGCATGCAGGGATATATCTTTGAATTGCTTACTGCACACAGATACTGACCAGCTTTACTATCACACTGTTATTTAGACTTGGGATAGGAAACATCTCCTCTTAACTCTAATACTGTTTGCAACAGATGAAATATGACTCCCCCTGCAATCAACATGGTTTAGCCCAGGAGTAACTCATTTCAAGTACTTACTGAAGTCTGGATCCAGCTCAATATACATATTGTGGCAATTTTTATTTATTTATTATTCATATAATGGGACAACTTTTATTAATTATTTATATATTGGGGTGATCCATTAAGGATCCATGTAAGGGGGTAATGTTTATCAATTATTTATATAAATATAATGGAGTGATGTTTACCAATTAATTATATAAGGTGGTAATGTTTATCAATCATTTAAGATGCATGTTTATTCATGAATTATTTGCATAAAGCAAGAAAGCTTTATTATTTACTAGCCAAATGCCTGTCAAAATGACAGGTAATGAGTGAGGGAGGCGGGATCTGGGGGGAAAATGACCCGCATCGCAGGGAGCAAGTTACTGGTCACTCACAGTGCTGGGGTAGCTGCAGTCAGGGCTCTCTCTCTAGTCTCCCCGCTCCTGGGGCCGCTGTGTGACGTCACTCACTTGTGCCCAAACAGTCCCCCTATCACCATGGTAACGGCTGGACTGTTGGTGGCCGCCATCTTGGTACACCCCCGCTGCTTTAAGAAGCGTGCCCTATCACATAGGAAGAGGACACCTGAGGGGGAAATCTCCTCCAGTTGGGTACTGGCACCACCTCTGCGTTAAATACAGAGGAAGCTGCTGAATGTAGCGGCGGCGGTACTGGAAGCTCCCTGCAGCCACCGCCGCTGCTATTAGGTAAGTAAAAAAGGGACTAAGTTTGGGGGGAGGTGGGTGGGGGAGCATTAATAGAGGGTTTTTTTTTTTTATTCTGCTCCTATCCATTGGATGCAACTGCGCATGCGTAGAACGGTGAGGAGCAGAATGGCATTTATATAGATATATGTCTATAGTGTGGCCAATACTTATTACTTCTAGCATGCATTACACAAAGCACAATATTGGTTTCATATTTGCCGTCTTCTTGTCTTTGTTTGCTTAATGTTCTTAATGCATACTGTACAGTATTGTCCTGTACAGTATTCCTTATTTACAAACCCCCTCCTATTATGCATACATAGAGTCGTCGCTATCAGCTGCCACTTACAGCTGTCTTGTAGCTGGTATACTTCTGACAAAGGTATACAAGGCAATGGAGATTGTATTTTTGTAGAGTTGTTGCTCTTGATGGTGCACCTCCACTTTGTGTCGATGGAAATGTATCTATAGCAATCAACTATTGCAGTGTTTCCCAACCCTGGTCCTCAGGTACCACTAACAGTGCATGGTTTCCAGGTCTTCTTGCTGGAGCACAGGTGTATTCATTACTGATTGACACATTTTAAAAGATCCATAGTTGGTACTCATTATATCACTTGTTCTGTGAGGAGGCCTGGAGAACATGGTACAGTGGTACTTGAGGACCATGGTTGGGAAACACTGAACTATGGAGTGGTCACAAGAAGTTTCTGAACCAGGGGCCAGAATTCCTCCTCTGTGTCCTCTCTCTGTTTCTACCTCGGTCTATCTATCAGGATTGTATCATATCTTCATGCTTATCGTTTTAGTGTTACTCTGCCCATCCTTCTTTGTCATTTTTGTCAAGTCTGCTTCCTGCACAATGTTGCGGACCCTTTGTGGTGTCTTATCTATAAAAAATAATAATGAAATAATAATGGATCTGTCTTATACAGAGGTGGAACTAGCGAATTGTGGGAGCAAAAAATATGCTTTGGCCCTGATGATATTCCAGTTAACCCAATGGGAGCTTTGGTGGTGCGGTGATGATGGCTGTGGGCCCTTGCATCAGCATGGGACCCGGTGGCACTGCACCTATTGCACCCAGGCCGGCGCGACCAGCTCCGCGCAGGGATGAAGTGCATCTCGGCGCCATGCTGGATTGGCGCAGGCTCCCCCCCTGCACCACGCTGTACAGATTGGCAGCGTTCATACAGTCTCCTGTATGAGCGTTGCCAATCTGGATAGCAGGGAGCGGGGGGATGTCCGGCGCCTATTCAGCATGGCGCTGGACACCCCCTCTCCCCACTATACAGATTGGCAACGCTCATACAGGAGTTCCTGTATGAGCTGCTGCAGTAAGCTAGCAGCAGCAGCAGCTCACACAGGAACTTCTTGTATGAGCGCATCCTGTCTGCAGACACAGCGCCGCAGAAGAGGAAGGAAACAGGTAAGTAAACAGGAGAGGATGGAGGCACGTTATGGGGAATACTGGGGGGGAAGGAGGGGAATTGGAGGCATATTATGGGGAATACTGGGGGGAAAGGAGGGGAATTGGAGGCATATTATGGGGAATACTGGGGGGAAAGGAGGGTAACTGGAGGCATATTATGGGGAATACTGGGGGA
>WWET01005857.1:12666-28516 GCA_011038615.1 Limnodynastes dumerilii
GTATTTAAAGTGTACAGTATGGGCGTGCTTAGCTGCGTAAATTCGTTCAGCCCATACGTACGTGTGCGTGTGACTGCGGTTACGTTGGAAAAAGTTAAGGTAGGGTTTGGAAAGCGTATCTTGACAAAATACGTACGTTCAAGGGGTGTGCCGAGGGGGGTGTAACGAATTTACGTGCACGAAAATACGCTACGCGAATAAACGTACGTCAAATGTAGTTCTGGATCTACCCCAATGTCTGTAAGGTATGTGTCCCTAAGATATATGGTCTGTATTGTGTTGCAGTGTTTAGGATGAAATGGGAATTGTATAGTGGAGACTAGGATGCTGCCTGTATTGTATAGTAGTGGCTATGATTTACTTTCTTTTATTGTGTTTACAAGATTGTGTTTTATGGTGCTTACATGGATATTATACTCTAGAAACTCTGATGACAAATTGTTAAACAGGTAGGCGCAAATTTAAGGTTTACAGGGAGGCGTCGAACACCCTAGCACCAGCCCTGATTGCACCAATGGTAGTTCCGTCCCTGGTCTTATATATAATACATACAGTAGTACATGATCATCATCTGATTCAACCCTACAGCCTAGCATGAGTTTATATATACAGGAGGAGAAAACTTGCAGGATGCATAACTTAGCTTTTGTCTTCTATTTAAAAAACAAAACAAGAACAAGAAAAAAAAACCTTAACAGCAAAACGAAATACAATCTTTTGTCAAGTAAATGTTGTGTAGCCATCTGGTACTTTTCAATATCCTTCTATTTTATAGTTTTGCCTCCTTGCAGAATACAGTGTCACATTCATGCAGCCATCTCTGTATCAAAATCTATAAATAGATTTTTTTTTGCAATAAACAAGCACAAACTATTTCCTTGGTGTTAGATTTAGGAGTAGCAATATATAACTGAACTCAGCAAAACCTAGAGACGCTGGATTTCTGCCAGCGCTGCGTTTCCTTCTCTGACAAGTACAATTATACATTATTAACACACACAATTTAAACGTTATGAAAAAAAAAATTGAAAATTATTTATTGACAGTAAAAAGAGGGAAAAAAATATGAAAACAGCTTAAAGTTTAACAAGTTATTAATAAAAGTTATACTTTGTCTACTGAAAGAGGCGCATGCTGGACAAGCTTTATATACAGCAAGCGGAGCGTCTTCAGTTCAAAGCATGGCTGTTGTACTGTGTATGAGGCGTTGTTGTGAGCAGCTTGGTCAAATTTACTGCCAAGTATTTCTGTATCAGTAAATAAGAAACTTAAAAACCAAAGCAATAGAAAGAAAAGTGCATAATAAGGTGCATTATTTTACCTTCCGATACTAGCAACACTGGACCAACACTGTAGACATCCTTCATCTATCTGCATAGGTCTGGTATAAAATGTTGACTGTCAAAATGTCAACAGGTCAAAATGTCGACAGTTGAGTATTATGTTAATATTTGTAACACCTATAAACTAATGTAATGAAGAAAGCTTATAAAAAAAAAAAAACTTCAGAAATGAATTCATCTATATATGTAAAATATATGTAATGCTAACATAATACTCAACTGTCAACATTTTGACCTGTCAACATTTTGACTGTTGACAACAAAACTGGGAGAGAGAGAGAGAGAGAGAGAGAGAGAGAGAGAGAGAGAGAGAGAGAAAGAGGGAGGGAGAATCAGATGGAAAAAGAGATAGAAAGAGATTGATTGAAAGATAGATAGATAGATAGATAGATAGATAGATAGATAGATAGATAGATAGATAGATATAGATAGATAGATAGATAGATAGATAGATAGATAGATAGATAGGAGGGATACAGAGAGAGTGTGAGGAAGAGAGAGAAAGAGGGACAGAGATAGAGAGCAATATTGATGATACCCCCTGTGATACATAGAGGATTATTGATCATTGATTAGTTGTACCTAGCCATCTTGAAATCACTTTGTTTATTTTGAATCTATATTGTGGATAGTTAACTTTTCAATAATTAATTGAATGCAACTATTCAAAAAAGAAATACCCGCAGGCTAAATTCCATATAATTAAATTCATTTATGCTTCCCCTTTAAGTATGAACAAAAGATACAAAAACTCCACACTTTATAATTATGGATATTTCAGTTCAATAAATATTTATAATATCTCCTGTTTAAATGACGGGGATGAGAATAATAAAGGCTAAGCCCTTCTGAAGCTGTTGTCGAGGTAATTTATAGTGTTGCCTGGGCAGGCGTGCATGTCCCATACACATACTCTCTAGTTAGTTGCGCCTGACTGATGGATTTATTTAATTTACAACAGACTGATTTGCATAAATGTAATTTAATACATTCTAAGCACTGATAAATGTAAGTTTTATTTTTAAGCCTTTTATATTTGACAGCTGCATTTCAAGACATTTTCCACCTTAATATAATGTCTTGTATTTTAGAACAAGTTCTCCATATTATTACCTGAGTGGGGTCATGATGGCTGTGTCGCTGTTTATTAAATTCAGCATTACATTAAAATGTAAAATGTAATAAGAGTAAAGGCTGTAGATTACTGCAGATAGAACATTTAGGCAACGTACATGTGTATAATTGCGTACCTTTAACTAATGGATCTGTGAATACGGCCCTTACTAACTGGCCATGGAAATCAATACTCCATGTAGGTGTGCATGGGGTGTGCAGGGGGAGTGCAGAGGGGGTGCAGGGGGAGTACAGGGGGAGTGTCCTGCACTCCTGTGTGAAGAACTTTGGATGCCAAAATCCCCAATAGAAGCTAATGTACAGACTAAGCACTTACATTTGTATCAGGTATTGGAGATTGGTTGTACTTTGTGTGTGTGTCTGTGGGGAGTAAATAGATATTGGGGAGACGGAGTTGGGGTATACAGTGGGAGAGCCATGGAGCGCACACAAAGGGGGAAGTGGAACTTTTATTTATGTTTTATAGAACAATTTTTACTGGAGCAGTAAGTAAACATAATAAATCACACAGCATTGTTGTATAAGACATTCTGACAATCAAAAGCATTTCCGTTCCCAAAGGAGAACGACTATATTTTATATGTAAGATGATCATTGCTATAAGCCTTTGGATAAGATGGCACTGGCGCACTCTCGATGGTAAAGTGGGATGCTGCCTGTGACAGATTGTAAGTGTGTGTTTACATTGGTGTTATTGGATACGGGTCAGGATGCAGGAACAATGAAGCGATCCCTTTTGCACCTCCAGATGGCGCTAGCAAAGGTGGGTAATCTCTGAAGGCTTTATGTTGTCAGTGTTTGATTGCTGTTCCCATTGAGAAGCACAGAGAGATGCAGAGGATTAGATATCTCTGATCTATTCGCATTTCCACCTTAATAAACCGGGTGATTAACGGTAAAACAAAAAAATAAAACCCTAAAAATGCCCAGGTCTCACCTAATACATCCGATTGGAGAGATTTGTTTACTGTTGCTATGCAACAAGTTCCTATCCGGGAGCCGCACACAGCCCATTCACAATGTCGGGGCAGACCCGGGACACAGAATTTCCTGGGTTTACCCTGGAGATTTTTAAGGCACCCACCCGGATTTTTGTATTTTATTCACTGAAACCCCCCCCCCCCCCCACAACCCCCGGCTTTTTCCCCGGGGGCCCACAATAACCCGGGTTATTGCCAAGGTGGCGATCTGAAAGCGGTATTAGAGTTGAGACGTTTAGTTTCTTACTTCAGCTCTAATGTTCAGATAATTTTTATTCTGTTTCAGAGTATTTGTGTTCTATTTGCAAAAGTATTTTCCCTGCATGCTAAAGAACTACTGTAATGGAATTGCAAAATGGTTTACTCAAGCTTAGCTCTATTCACCTGTCTTGCCCTTACTAGGGCCAGATCCAGACCTAAGTGCTTGTTACATATCATCATGCACTCGTACGTACTTTGGTCGTTTTACGCTTCCCAAACCCTACCTTAACTTTTCAAAGCGTAAGTACTGACGTACGTCATGGATTCATGTACGTAACGGCCTAACCCGGTCCATGCTGTACAATTTAAATGCCTCCCTCCACCTACAAAGCTTAATTACGGGTGTCGTATGGATGACGTGCCACTTTGTTCATAGTTATGCTGATGGTACGTACGTTCAGAGTTACGTGGAGTAACATCTGCCGCGCACACGCGCAGTAAATACATAGAGGCGATTTTACGTCAGCGTATAGCGTAAACACGCTAGCTTAGGTCTGGAGCTACCCCATAGTGTTTAAAACGGAGCGTTTTGGAAATACTGCTTTCGTGCGGCTTTCTAGAAGATTAAAGGTCTCCACCATTAATTAAAGTCATTTTTTTGCACCAATTTTTTGGGACCATAACATAATTCTTCTAATATTTGCTTTCATTGTAGTTCTGTTTTAAGTTTCAACACTTGGGAAAAACACTTAATCCTTCAAATATCAGACTGAGCAGGCAGATGGATAAGAAATTGCATAATTAGATAAGGTGTCTGACCTTGGAAAGGTCTTAGATTATTGGTATTAGCAATTGAACAGCAACCCTTTTCTTGAAAAGGTTATGTTAAAAGGTTGTAAACCTCTTAAAATAGAATTAGTTGCAAGTGTCCCTCGATAATATCTTACTTAAGAATTTAATCAATATCTGAAGTAATGTAAAAGTATTTCAAGTTTTATTAAAGATTTGGGCACTAAAGGGAAATGATCACAATTTTAAAAAGTTTATTTTGATAAAACATTAAACACTTTTCCTTACCTTAACTGTCCCTTCACAACAATCTAACCCTAACCATCCCCTCACTGAAGCCTTACCGTAATAGTTCCCTAACAGTATCCTTTTACTAACCCTACCCTTAAACTAACAGTAAAAATAGCATTTAGTGTAATACTCCCTTCCCCGCTGCCTTACCCTAAGACTCCCTTCCTTGCAGCCTAACCAAAAGCAGGGGCAGATTGGCAATAGGCCTTATTGGGAAGTTTCCCGGAGGGCCGGTACCCTCATGAGGCTGCATGGAGGCTGCCTCATCAGCACGTCTTTTTTTTTTTTTTGTTAGCCGATCAGCAGCTGCTGCGTCCTGTGCTGCAGAGGTCTCTCTCAGTAACACTCCCCCTGAGAGGCCTCCGCAGTACAGGATCTGAATTGGGCCAATGAGACAGAGCAGCTAAAGAATGATTTGGCACCTGCAGGCTGCAGCCAGGAGAGAGGAAAGGAGAGATCGTTTAACAGTTGCCAGGGGGCAGTTCCAATCGTTGCTACAGAGCAACAGGCAGCCAATTGCAAGGCTGTCTGTTGCTGAGTGGGGTAGAGTCAGCCTCCTTTCCTGTCTCTGTGGGGCTGCTGACTGCAGGATCTGTGAACAGGTACAAGTGTGTGTGTGTGTGTGTGTGTGTGTGCGCACCTGGAGTGCAGTGTTTGTCTGTATGTATCTGGGTTGCACTGTTTGTTTGTTTGTTTGTATGTATGTATGTATGTGTATGTGCATGTGAGTATATGTGTTTATGCAGTGCTTTCTGTGTGTGTATATCTGGGTTGCACTGTGTGTGTGTGTGTGTATGTGTATGTATGGAATGTACTGTGCATGTGTGTATATGGAGTGTTTTATATGTGTGTATTACGTGTATGAAGTGCATTGTGTGTGTTTGGAGTGCACAGTGTGTGTGTGTGTGTGTTTGTGTGTGTGTATGTATGGAGTGTATCATGTGTGTATGTGTGTGTTTGGAGTGCACTGTGTGTGTCTATGGAGTATACTGTTTGTTTGTGTGTGTGTGTGTGTGTGTGTATGCGTGTGTTTGGAGTGCACAGTGTGTATGTATATGGGATGCACTATGTGTATTTATCTGGAGTGCAGTTTGTGTGTATATATTCAGAGCCGCTGGGGGAGGGGGAATTCCCATCATGGGCCTGAACTGTTACTGATTTTTTATTTTAATTCAATTTATCCTTTTTTTTTTTTTTAATTAATTTAGAAACGCTGGCTACCTTTATGGAAAAAGTAGCGGCAACTGGCAATATACTGCAGGGGTTGTCACTGATTGATGTCTATGGTCCACAGCAGCTATACTATGCTGTTCATAGGCAGATCAGAAATGTCAACCAGTGACAATTAGACAGATAGACAGATGGGGATGGGGGAGATTAGAGGGAATGCAGAGAGAGGGGGCTGGGATAGAAAAGGGATACAGGGATAGGAGAATCAAGAGAATAATGAATGTATTTTTTGAATAGATAGTTATGTGTATTTGTGTGACAATAGTTATGTGTATGTGTATGTGTGACAATAGTTATGTGTATTTGTATATGTGACAGTAGTTATGTGTATTTGAAAAAGGACACAGGGAGCGTCTGAAACGTGTCAGTCAGCGGCACAGGGGACCAACCACCAGTACCAGGACCACAGCAGCAGCCCAACGATCTGCCTACCCGGGTGTGACATCTTTTTCCGGACGTTCGGTTTTCTGCTTACCTATACCATCTCCCTGTTATGAACTTTTGGTTCCCAATTTATGTTGTTAGTGATGTTTTGGTATTAATAAATTGTTTTTCTATTATCTTCTTCCCAATCATTGTATCCCCGTGAGGGGAAGGAGGAGCCCTACATCACCACCTACATTTCATCCCATTTGGATTAATTTATGTTGTTTTATTTAAGTATTACTCTGACACTTACACTGTGGGCTTCTAGCGCCTTGAGGTTACTCTTCTCAACTTTCATCTATCCAGTTATGTGTATTTGTATGTGTGACAGTAGTTATGTGTATTTGTGTGTGTGACAATAGGTATGTGTATTTGTGTGTGTAACAGAAGTTATATATATTTGTGTGTGTGACAGTTATGTGTAGTTGTGGGAGTGTGTGTGTGTGTGTATGTCAGTGTCAGTCATGGTCTGTGCTTCTCTTCTGTATTGCATAAGGCAGGGAAATTGTGCTGTCCCAGGATTGCAGACCAGATGCGAAAGGAGAAGGAAATTAGTCCATCAAAATCCAGTGTAAGTTAGGTTTGTAGTTTAATTTATGTATATAATTCATGTATTTTGCATCACACTGTGTGTGTGTGTGTGTGTGTGTGTGTGTGTGTGTATGGAGTGCAAAGTGTGTGTGTATATATATGTATATGAAGTGCACTGTGAGTGTATATATCTATATGGGGTGCACTGTGTGTGTTTATGTATGTGGGGTGCATTGTGTGTGTTTATGTATGTGGGGTGCACTGTGTGTGTTTATGTATGTGGGATGCATTGTGTGTGTTTATGTATGTGGGGTGCACTGTGTGTGTATATGTATGTGGGGTGCACTGTGTGAGGCAGATATATTATAGAAAAAAATTGTAAGCACAATATTAGACACCAAATATAAAATGCAGTGCACAAATGAAATAATCAAAGTTGCCCCAGTTATTACAATATGATAATATATCTTTATTAATTTAAATCATAATACCATAAAACATATACATTCATAAAACATCGACAGTCCTGTACTATATAGAAACACTCAATTTGTAGATGAAAAGACAAACAGTAGAAGGATAAACTCACTCAATGCTCCAGTAAAGGTGGTCTCACATATATTTTATACACTCACTGGTATCCCACACTCTCGGTACCTCCTATACAAGACCTAGTTAACAGTTTAGCTCCAAATACTCGGGTGCTGCCTGTTGGATGTTTAACAATTTATAGTCTAGGGCATGGACTAAGGGACTAATATAACTGTGCTTGCCCCGCCTACTTTCTGGTTAGCCACTCCTAGAGTTTATTTGGTCCCGCCCACAGGAGGCCTCTTCCAAATTTTTTTCCAGGGCCACTTTATTTTCCCAATCCGCCCCTGACCAAAAGACTCCCTTCCCCAAAGCCTAACCCTAAGTCTCTCCTCCCCACAACCTAACCCTAAGTCTCCCATCCCCACAGCCTAATCCTAAAACTCCCTTCCCCGCAGCCTGACCCTGAGTCTCTCCTGCCCATAGCCTAATCTAAGACTCCGCTACCCACTGGCTAACCCTAACCCTCCCTTCCCAAGAGCCTAACCCTAAAAGTCCCTGGAGAGGTTACTCTGCAGGCGATTGTGACAGGTTTTCTGAAAAATGAATGGGTAAGTATGTCGATCAGTGCACTTACCCATTCTAAAAAAAAAAATCGCAGATGGCTAACTGACTTTTTGAAAAGGCAGCTCTCAGCTCTCTCTATTTCTAAAAGTGCCTTTTCTTGCAGGTTAATTTTTACATGTTATTTTCTTCATCATCTCAGGATGGTTTTCTGATCACTGGCTATTTATTGTTCAGTAAAGTTTCCTTTGTCTTACAGTAAGATAACTTCACTAAAGAATCTAATAGGTCAGTGTAAAGCTGGGCACACACTACAGTTTACCAAACAATCAGATGTTTTCTAAGGATTTTACAGAAGATTTAAATTACCAAGGTGCTATTTAGACACTATACACAGTTATAGGTTGAGCTTTCGTTTTCTCTCCCATAATCGTTTGATCAGTAAAATTGACGCCAGCCAGCAGAGTAAGATTGGCTTAAAATTGGCAGATATTGCCCGGTGTAGCTACGAAAACACCCGATCCACGATCCGTAGCAGCAGTGTAGTAACGATGGAAGGGGCATTCCCCTCTGTTACTACGCTGCAGTTAGAGCAGGTAGGTGGGAGAGAGAGGGTAATGAGGCTCGGAGGGCGGCGTTAGCGTAGCAACGCCACCGTCCCAGCGTATTAACATTCGCTTACGCCAGCTGAAGTTAGGGTAAGTGTTAATACACTGGGGCAAGGAGGAGTGTCGGGGGGAGTGAAGCGATGGTACGCTGAGCGTTAGCGCACTCAGTGTACCATCGTAGCTCTGGATCAAGCCCAAGGTGCGTAAGTGGGCTAAATGGACTGAAGGGTGCATGCATGTGAACGTAAAACTAATGTTACTACCATTGTATGGAACTTAGTTCTGTACAATGGATTTACATAGGAAGGGGCTGTGCTGTGCTTCCCCTCCGTCTGCCAAGGTGCGCAGGGAGAAGCATGTAAATTGTACAGTCAAAAGGACCGCTGATAAGCAAGTGTGACTTAAAGCTACTTTATGGCAGCGTGCGTCACACTTGTTCAGAACGAGAGAGGGGAGTGACTGAGAGAGTTCACTCCCACCTCTCGTTTGGACGGACAGACTCCCGCACGCACGGAAAGCATGCAGTCTGGATCCGGTCCAATATTTGTGTATTTCTATATATGTACTAATCAATATGTTGCTTAGAGTGTATTAGAGTGTATTTAGTGTGTTAATACTTAGAGTGTATTTTTCTGCCAATGTGATACTGTACTGTAAAATGCAATCTAAAGCATAGGGAAAGGCTGTCTACTATAAAATCCCAGTTTGTGGAGTAATACTGTTGTACCTTCTTTAAAATGAATCCCCGTAAAAATCTTGCTCCCCAAAAATTCAGACAGAATCCTGAAGCTGAAAGGAGCCTTGCTTCCGATTTCCCTTTCATATCCATGTGTTTGGATCACATTTCGTCCGTCCACTTTTGCACTCAGCGCACGCATCTGTGCTACAGATCATAATGCATTTAAGACTTAAGTAAAATGACACTTCCATCAGCTTCTGACAGGGGTCCTGTGTTGCGATCGCATGCAAACATGCCTTGGTATTACAGTGTACAGTATAGGTAGGTCTCTGGATAGAGAAGCGTAGGGTTAATCTTTAGCCCAAGCAAAAGTAAACTCCCTGTGTGTGGCTAGACTCAAGCATGTCACTCACCTTGCTTGGTGTTCATTGGTTCCAGTAGGTGTGGGAGGAGCTGGAGCCTGGTGTTTAACAAAACCAATTGGGACCCTAAGACTTCCTCTTTTCTCCACTGAATTCACCCTCCCTCCCTTTCCTTAAGGTTGTATTTTGGACTTTGGAATTGGGTAAGGGTTTCTTGCTGTTGGCGGAAAGCAGGTTAATTATTCAGAGATTATTACCGTTTCCTTTGTTTAGAAACGTTGTTATAGTTCTGCCCGTTGGCTAAGTTCAGTGGTTGCAAGAGGTAGGTTGTTGTTGTTGCTGCAAGTTGTAGACACGTCTATATGGACGGTCTTGCGTGGCGCTTAAGTGAAGCGCTGTGCCAAAGGCTGTTGTTCCCAGTAGGGGTAAGATTTGATTTGTGTTTAAGTATTGCTTAACGACATAGTGATGATTGGTTGCAATGTTAATTTTTTTATGACAAATATGATTTGTGAATTTGTTCATACATTATTATGCTACCTGCTTTCAAGGCCCCCATCAAAAATGTTATTCTAGTATCATAAGCCGTTAAGTTAGTTGGTTAAAGTTAATAAATCTAAATTTAGTTCCCAAGAAGTTGTCTATGTCTTTCTTTTAGTTGTTAAGTTAAGTGTTAAGCGGGGGAGTGTCGTGGGGGAGTGTCGTGGGGAGGTCACACCCATCACGCTTGGGATGTTTACAATTGGCAAAGCATTAGCCCATCTCCCATTGCCCCCACTCTTCCTCAGCCACCTTTCGCATCAGCTAAGCAGTACAAGCAAGCACTGCAGCAAGCGATCTGTTGAGCAATGGCTCCGGAACACACAAGCCGCTGCAGCTCAGCTGAACCCCTGCAGTGCCTCTTACTTGTAGTGCTTAACTGATCAACTGTTAGGTACATGATAGTTGAGTGACTGAGCAGTTAAAGAAGACGCTGCTGCAGGAGATTAACTGAGTGGGGGATTGTTTGTTGTAGTTGTCAGCATTGGCTCCCTGATCCCCTCCAACCCCTCAGGCCTGGACCCTTTGGCAGCTGCAGGAAGCTGGGTGTGCCAGTGCTCAGCATATTGAACCAGGCTTCCACCTCGGTTGCATTCCCCGCATAGAATGAGGGATTTCCGAAATAGGTGCATCTGAAAGTTCCTTTTCGGATATCCCTATTTCGAATACCCCTGCATTGTAGAAATTTTTTTTCAGAAATACCGCCGCCGCCACTACCACAGGACCTGCACCACGGGAAAGGTGAGTAACCTCTCCAGGGTTAGGGTCAGGCTCTGGGGAAGGGATGGTTAGGGTCAGGCTGCAAAGGAGGGAGGCTTAGGGTCAGTCTGCGGGAGATGGAGGGTTAGGATCAGGCTGCTGGAGATGGAGGGTTAGGGTCAGGCTGCAGGGAAAAGAGAATTAGGGTCAGGCTGCAGGAGATGGTGGGTTAGGGTCAGGCTGCGGGGAAAAAAAGGTTAGGGTTAGGGTAATGGAAGGGGGGGGGTTAGAGTTAGAAGTTTGAAACTGGTTGGGAGGAAACGGTCCTATCAAAATAGGGCCATTCTTTCCGTTGACCCACACCCTTCCACCCTGCCAACATTTTATTTCCCATGAGAGTTAAAGTGGAAAGGTTATTAGAAAGTGTTCTATTTGTCCATAACACTCACAAAGTTCTAAGTTGAATGATGTTATAAAATAATGCTCCTGTAAAGTCCTGTACTATTGACCAAGGCGGGACAGCAGCAGGATGATAGTCTCATCACTGGGGTGTCTGGTGCAATCAAGCAAAATCTCAATCACCACCATTACCAATAAAGTTATATCAAAAGTCACCATGTCAATAAATAAACCAAATCATATCAATCCTATATATTAAAATACAAAAACATTAAATCTATAAAGGATTCATACTAAAGATACATCTAAAGAATGAGGGAATGAGTGACTATCCCAATAAGAAGTAAGTAACACATCACTGGTAAAAGGGTTGAAAAGCGGCTAATAAATCTCATCAAGTTCAGTGTTTATTTCCTTCCCTAATTAAAAAATAAGAATAGGAAAACTAACTGCATTCAATTATTTACTGTCATTTCTTGGAAGACATAAAATGAAATAATCACATTCATATTTCTGCAATGTCAGCATTTGTTACAGTTATATGAGGAAAATCTATTCGCAGGAAAATCCTTTCTTGCAGAGATAATATAATCTCATAGAGTGATTTAAGTATGAGCTGTTAATGTGGAGAATAGACTGGTCCTGATGCTCTCCAGCAGTTGCTGAAAGCAGTTTCGTGCCCAGGCTGGGGTTCAGCCCGGCCATTGTATTGTTGGACATTCCCCTCTTGTAGCCATTGGGGCTGATCCAGAGCAAGGGCCATAATCACAGATCCATTTTTAAAAAGTACGTAATTATACACACACATGTAGCAAGGCCACACCCACCAACACCCAGGCCTTGCTATCGTAGACTTACACCTCCATAGACCACTCTTTACGTGTGTACTCACGTGCGTATATGTCTTCCGTGCGTGCAATTCTTTATAACCGCGCCTTCAAGCGTTCATTTAAATGCCTCTCCCCACCCACTTTCATGTAAATTTTCAAGTACGTATTTCAACCCCGCCCCTCCGTACGTATGTCCCCGAGTGTGATTCACATGTCTGTGCCTAAAGCACTTATGTGCGTATATTCAACGTAACTTACGTAAAGTTACTACGCATGCGCAGTTAAACCGTACCTAAAAATACGCACGCAACTCCACGTGAAAATGGATCTCTGAATACGGTTCTAAGGTGCAAATGTAAACCATAAAAAACAAAAACACTGGCGCTTATCTGATATTCATTAGGAAATGAAATAAAGGATATATGATAAATAAAAAAAACAGTATATAAAATAACGGTGCAAGAACATGATAATATATTGACATAAAGAAATATTTATAGAAATACACATTAAGGGTCGTATGCAGACTACTGGACGTATAATATATACGTCCGGTGTTTGGCGTTTTTTCCTACTGCGCATGCGTAGTACTTTTTTTACATTATCTACGTATATCTCTTAGACCGCATTTACGCAATCTACGTAAGGAAAAGATACGTAGATAATGTAAAAAATGTACCACGCATGCGCAGTAGGAAAAAACGCTAAACACCGGACGTATATTTTATATGTCCGGTAGTCTGCTTACGGCCCTTAAAATCTATATAGTTGCCAAAACCAACCTGGATATGTAATGATCTTATGGGGGTAGATCCAGAACTACATTTGCCGTATGTTTATTCGCGTAGCGTATTTTTGTGTGCGTACCTTCTATACACTCCCCTAGGCACACCCCTTGAACGTGCGTATTTTGTCAAGATACGCTTTCCAAACCCTACCTTAACTTTTACCAACGTAACCGCAGTGATCCGCACACGTACGTATAGTCAACACGTATTTACGCAGCTAAGCACGCCCATACTGTACACTTTAAATACAAACCCCCGCCTACTTAACGTAATTCAGACATATTTTGTACTAACGTAAAATTGGCACGCCCACATGTAAGTAGTTACGTGACACATACGTGAATGGCCCATACGTCCACAATTACGCTACGTTACTGAGCTTATTTTCTATGGTGCGCATGCGCAGTACTTACCAAAAGGCGAATTTACGTCTCCGCCACGTGTAAATTCGCTCACAAGCGTTGTTCTGGATCAGGCCCATAGTGACTAAGCTAACTTGATGTAATTATAGCAATGTTCAGTTTCTCAACTCACAGCAATTAACACAAACTCAGTTCCTAGGTAAAGATAATCTATGCCATTCAATAATCTTATCCAGTCTGGGCTAAACCATGTTGCAATGTGAGGGGTGCAAATACATTTTTTTTTTCATGCATACTTTAAATTTACACAAAAAAAACACATACTGCATAGCTGCTGATTTTAAACACTAAATTAGAGTTGATCCATTGGTCCATTTACTAATAATATGGGGCCGTATTCAGAGATCCGTCCGGCGATCGGTCCGCAAATATATGCATGGACGGAGCAAGTCCCACCCACCAAAACCCCAGTCACTCCCCTTGTGTCCGCCTCCATAGATTAGCCCTAAGTTTCCGCAGCCATTTCCGAGTGTATGTGTCCTCTGCCCATGCGTATCTTTGTAATCGCGCCCACTTCTCTTCATTGAAATGCCCCCCCCCCGCCCATTTCTATGTAAATTCCTCCGTGCGTATTTTTCCGTTGGAGATCCATGCTGAATTTCCCACGTCCGCTTCACAAGTCCGTCCGCTAGGCACTTCCGGGTGTATAGTCTACGTTAACTTCATATAAAAAGTTACTACACATGCGCAGTTTAAACATACTTAAAAAGACACGGAAATCGTCGAAAATGCGGTTCTCTGAATATGACCCATGATGCACATCAAGCACTATTTAACTAATACTGGCTTGCTGCACCTTGCAGCGAGCCTCTACACTATTTACTAATACTTACCTCTCCGGCGAGGTGTCGCTAGTATTGGCTCATGCAGGGGTGGAAGGGGTTCTGTTTGCTCAGAAATACCTAAATAAAGTTAGCGGCGCATCACACATGGGTCCAGCAGGTCTACAGCTTCTCATTGCTGCCCAACCAGGCAAGCCACTGCTGCAAGCCTGCCAGGTAAATGTTGTTCACTGGTTCTGTGCCATCTCCAGGGCCCTTGGTAAATTGATGGGCACATTAGGGTCTGGAGATGGCACACTATATAAATGATATGTGAGGTATTTTAGGTATTTAAGGTATCTTGAAATCATATTATACTACCCATATATTCGTGTTTGGGAATGGCATACAATATACAGTAAATAGTGTATCATTCCCAGACCACTATATGACACACTATATATTGTATATAATGTTTATATAATGTACAAACTCAAACACTATTATAAAGTACATGTGCTTTATATATTGTGCCATTTCCAGGCCCCTAATTTATTCATTGAAAATCTCCTTTTAAAATCCTGCATTTGCGACTAACTACATCAGCTAATGCTTCCTACTATTTATCAGTCTAATAAGTCCTTCATTTCCCCTCTACAAGAGAATCCGAATCCACAACAACAGTTAAAGAACTATGCTTTCAATATAAGTTGTATATTACTCCATCTCTATTACAACCAAGCTTAGAAAAGGTTTCTTACTGTTTCTTTCTTAATGTGTTTCCAAGTCTACAATTTTGGGGGAAAAAAAGTCTTCATTTAGTGTAAGAAAATCCTTTGGATTATATAAAGAAAAAGCAGACCCTCCAACATGACCCATTCAATTAGGTACAATTTATTCCGTTCCTGAGCTTCCAACTGTCACTCACTTGGTTTAAATGAATTAACTGATATTTAAAAAGCGATTTGCTTCTTCAACAAAGGTGGTTAGCAGAGTTTTTTGTACCTAATGGAATGGGACATGTTGGAGGGTATGAAAAAGTGGGATCTCACTGCACAAGGATTTTGCAAAATATAAACCATCCATAATACTGATGACATCAACGATTCATCTTATGCTTAATATAAACAAATGAACCTTAGATATTAAGTGGCAGAAGATATTACATCATCCAAACATCATCTATTTTACATTTAGCATCTATTATTGCTCCAGTGAATGGACATGCTGCCCAACCTCTATGCCAATCAGGACAAAGCTTTAATGAATAGGAGAGAGTCCTACCAGACACAATACAATTCTGATAGACAGACCAAGGTAGAAACAGATAAGGCATTCGTGAGGGGGAGAACAAGAGGATGGAGGCTCTGCTTGCAAGAGCTTACAATCTAAGCATGTGGGGGCATGGAGAAACAGAGATGGGAAATAGGGGAGAGGAATAGAGAGAGTGATGTCATAAAGAGGAATTAAGCCACTCTCTTTGGCATCAGACAGTCAGCTAAACTAGGTCATCTAAAGATAACTAGGAAGAGTAGTTAAGTTTTTACAAGGCAATTGATATGTAAAAGCATGTGGTGGAGAAACAGAGATGGGAAATAGGGGAGAGGAATAGAGAGAGTGATGTCATAAAGAGGAATTAAGCCACTCTCTTTGGCATCAGACAGTCAGCTAAACTAGGTCATCTAATCTAAACTAGGAAGAGTAGTTAAGTTTTTACTAGGCAATTGATATGTATAATATAT
>WWET01005857.1:34444-44750 GCA_011038615.1 Limnodynastes dumerilii
TTCCCTACAGAATAAAGTATAATTGCGGATTTCGCTTAAAGAGGTCCAAACACTGCTTTGAAGTTGTCAGCCGTAAATAGCGCGGCACCCATCAGGCCAATAGTTTTTTTATTGCTAACTTATCATGTTGAATGTTGTTCCGCATGACACGCCTTCGGTCTCTGCTACTTCGCGCACTTTCGATCGGCGATCAGCGAGAATCATGTAGTGGACCTTTTCAACGATTTCCTCAGTAACCACGTCTGCCACGCGGCCTGGGCACTCCTCATCAAAAACAGATGTACGGCCACGTTTAAATTCGTTGAACCAATATCTCATGATTGTCATAGATGGCAAAGAGTCCCCATAGACAGCATCCAACTTTGCTTTTATTTCTTCACACGTTTTTCCATCCAAAAATAAAAAGTGAATTAAGGATCGATATTGTTCTTTCTCCATCGTATTTAAAAAAAATAAAGAAGTTTAATACAAATGGCTGTCAAGTCAAAACTAACCTATGAAGCAATCTGAAATTTGGAATGGCGTTTGAAAGAATGGTAGTACATGATAGTAATACCAACTTTCCTCAGCAACTCCACCTGTCTTCAAACACAGGTACTTATTGATCCACCCTCGTATAATGAAACCACCTGCTGATCTTTTAAATAGTCAGTAATAAACACACTTGTGCTCCAGCAAGGAGATCTTGATAAAAGTACTGTTGAGGAGTCTTGTGGACCACGTTTGAGAACCACTGGAGTAGGCCAATTTTTCCTAAACTTGTGCCTTTTGCGGTACTGATTGCTACACCACATTGGCTTTCTTTTTCAGAGGACTCTCCTAACCTTTCTGATACAAAGATCTGTTATTGTTAAAAATGAACTTTTTAAATTTCCTCACTGTTCCTGCCAGTCTTACATGTGCTTCCAATCTGCCAAAGAATCACAAAATGATCCCACGAAATCAACCTTCTGAAAATCTTATATTAATATTTTTGTGTGGCACGTGTCTTTCAGTAAACTGAACCATACTACTTGATCCTAGATTCTCACCCACATTTACTTCTGAAATTCTTTCACCATTTGTAAGTACCAAATGTAAGATGACCTTTTGGGAGTGGGCTCTCTTATGTATTGCTTGAGGGATGCTTCCTGTAATTAGTTTAAAATGCCCCCACTTCTAGTGGAGCTTGCAGAAGACTCATCGCAATTTATATCTGGTAGATTAAAATCTCCTTTGGCCGGGTTACACTTGCCAAACCCTACCTTAACTTCTCAAAGTGTAACTACTGATGTACGTAAAGGCTTCATGTACATAAGTGCCTAAGCACGCCCATACTGTACAACTGAAACGCCTCACCCCACCTCTTATTACCCATTTGAAAATCCGCAGTAACAGTGTGTGTGTCTGTCCAGGTACAAGGACACAAGGACCACAAAAGGGTGAGGTTTAAGGATTAGCGGGTTGGATTTGACTAAGGTCATTTGTGGACATGGTTTAGTGAAACCAGGGCAGGGCTTATTTTGTTCCTCTTTGGAGACTCTGAATGTTGGGAGCTATGTCCAAACCTGGAAGATGCTCTTTCATGCGGCGGCCAAAACTAAAGCATGGGTTTTTCAGTGCTTTGCAAGCAAAAACAACCGCTATTTGTGAAGGACGCAGGCGTAGCTGCAGGTAGGAATGGATTGGCCATTGGACTTACAGGGAATTTTTTTTTGTAGGCTGGCGGTCTCTGGAGGTCACTCAGCAGCTCCTTTCTTATTTGAAGAAACCTAGGATGTTGACTGTCATGGGCTGTAGTTGCTAAAATTATGTCTGTATAGAATGGAGATCATTAGGATGTTGTATGTATTGAGCGGTGGTCACTAGGATGCTGTATGTATTGGGTGGTGATCACTAGGCTGCTGTATGTATTGTGTGGTAGTCACTAGTATGCTGTATGTTTCGGGTGTTGGTCACTGGGGTGGCAGTGACTACCTGCATTGCCTGGAGGTCACTATAAATCTCTTTATTGGAATGTAAAATACATGTCAGTATGTTCTTTATTTTCTACTAATCCAGTATACATATTCTTTGGACCCCACCAATAGTTCATCCTGCCCTCACGTGGCCTCTTGCAGATTTTTTTTTTTCAAGGGCCACTTTAAGTTCCCAAACCACCCCTGGCTGTGAATCCTACTGACTGGAGTTCTCAGGCACAACACTGCTGAAAAGAACGGTGTCTGGGCAACAGGAACACTCCTCCTGCATTTGCCTATACTCTGCAATGCTCAGAACTCCATAACATTTGAATTTTAACAGCAATAAAACAGTCAGAGATAAAACAAACTTTTTTTTCAACTATGTAACTATGTATGATGTTGGCTTGAAAAAGATCCATAAAAAGCTCTGCATAATGTGTTAGAAGTTTTTCCATTATCTTTTACTTTTTAAAATAGTTTGTTATATAGACCTATTTTCCAGTCGTTCCCTAGGAGAAAACATGGCATGACAGCAATTCAATTGCTCGTGTGATAGATATGACAAGTTCTATAAAGCACTTGTTTGCTTCACTACGTTTTCTGATGGGCCAAACATTTCCTGCGGATAAAATAACTTCTGTGATAGCAGCCTGTTATCCCTTGGTGACACTTTTCGGTGACAAGATAAACTATAAACCATTTAAGGACAACAAATATACATAGTTTTGGGTGCATTTTCCTGTTTTATCTTTTGATCAGCTACTTGCTAAAATAGCCAATACATTATGGACTTGATTCACACCTAAGCAGCTTCTGCTTCTGAGATTTGAGAAATGACCTACTATACATGCGTAGTAGGTCATTTACGCAATCTGCATACCCAGTATTCCCTAGCATGTGTCTTCAGCCCCCCAGTATCCCCCATGATGTCTCTCCAGCCCCCACCAGTAACCCCATCATGTCATCAGCCCCCAAGTATCCACATCATGTGCTTCCAACCCTCCAGTATAAACCATCATGTCTCCAGGGCCCCACTATTCATCATCATGTCACTAGCTGCCCCCCACCAGTATCCCCATCATGTCATCAGGCCCCCAGTATCCACATCATATGCCTCCAACCCCCCCCCAGTATAAACCATCATGTCTCCAGGCCCCCAGTATTCACCATCATGTCACTGGCCGGATTCAGAGCTCCAGCCACAATGCAATTGAGGCCAGAGTGCTGCGAAAAGTGCTACTGCGCATGCGCAGTAATTTTTGAACGTAATCTACGTTACTTCTTGCAATGTAGATTGTGTACAAGCGGTTTTAAAGACCGCGTGTACGCAATCTACGTTGCAAGAAGTAACGTAGATTACGTACCAAAATTACTGCGCATGCGCAGCAGCACTTTTCGCAGCACTCTGGCCTCAATTGCATTGTGGCTGGAGCTCTGAATCCGGCCCGCTGTCTGCTAATTGTCAGGAAATTTGCTGACTGCTATTAAAAACATCTTAAGCAAGAGACAGCATAAGATTCCCAAATGTGTCATCACAGGGAAGAGAAAATGTAAAGGTAACGTTCCATTTCCTAACCATTTATAACAGAGGTGGGGAACCTTGGCCTCTGGGCTGGATGCGGCCCGCGCAATCATATGGTCCGGCCCTCAATTGCATTGCGGCCGGAGCTCTGAATCCAGCCCAGCATCACTAATCTTTGTTTTCTGACTTGTTTTATTTTGATGGTTTTATTGTTTATGAAACTATTTGCCTTACATTCCGATGCACGATTCTATTCTTGAATATTGGTGTATGTTTGATCTGTAAAATATCTAAAAATAAATATATAATATGTTGGCTGGTGGATGCACTTTTCCTTTCTTTCCTGTTAAGTATGGCAGTATCAATTTCTTCCAGTGTCAAAAACACCGACATAAGTTTGATATTTATTGGCAAAACTGCTACAGTAACATCTGTCAGAATAAAAATCAATTTTACCCTCATACATAAGCAATCTTACCCCGACTGATAAATCATAATTCAAATTTCAACATCCCCTTGTCTGGTGTCATTTTTAAACATATCAATCAAGATTAGGTATCTTTTTGGCACAGTTTGCAGATATTAATAATACAAGGCATGTTATGGTGTGTTATAGGTTTTATTTAGAAAGCCTTAGTTCTTTCTAAATAGAAAAAAAAACACAGTCATATAATCCTTTCCTCCAATCCTTTGCTTGATATAGAACATAGTAACCTGTTTATCCAAAGGTCTGAATTACAAATACAGGTTATTGAACATTTTTTTATTTTTAATAACTGCTAATCTCTAACACTCAAAATAATTTTAAAGGTAATAAACCATTGAGAGGCTTATTCTGTAATAATGGCGGAATATCTGTAGCCGGTTACACTCTCTGGTCCAAGAGTCTAATTACCGAAAATGGGACTTCCGAAAGTCCCATCTTCGAATACTTACCACTTTCTACAGTTTTTTAGTGAATGGGTGAGCGTGCCGTTCGGCATACATTACCCATTCACTTTCCCAATTACCGTATTCTTCCGCTGTCTGCAATATCCCTCCGCCGCACCTCCGTTGCTGCTATTGCCGGACCAGGAACAGGTGAGTAAACTATCTGTGTGGGTTAGGGTTACGGTCAGGCTGCAGGTGCAGGGAAGGTTAAGGTCAGGCTGCAGGGGAGGGAGGGTTAGGGTCAGGCTGCGGTAGATGGAGGGTTAGGGTCAGGCTGCGGTAGATGGAGGGTTAGGGTCAGGCTGCAGGGGAGGGAGGGGTAGGTTCAGGCTGCAGAGGAGGGAGGGTTAGGATCAGGCTGCAGGGGAGGAGGGTAAGGGTCAGGGTAGTGAGAGGGGAGGGTTATGTTTAGAATTAGGGAAGGGACTATTTTTCCTTACCTTTTAGCTGAACTGAGTTTTCGTAGCTCCGTGGATCGATTGCTATGCCTCATCGAGTTCGCAACTGGCTGGGGAGGAATGGTGGATTCGAAAATCACCCATTTGGACCGGAGCCCCACACCCCCTGTAGCAGACCTTCCAACTTGACCCATTCCATTAGGTACAATTAATTCCGCTCCTGAGCACATAAAGAATGTGGCCATTTTTCTATGCACTGCCCTCGATCGTATGTACTTTTGCCGTTTTACGCTTACCTTAACTTTTCAAAGCGTAACTCTTGTCGGCTGTAATGGCTGCACGTTCTAAGCATGCACATACTGTATGATTTAAATGCCTCACACCTCCTACGAAGCGTAATCAGAGGTGTCGCATAGCTGTTTATCAAAGCACAAAACATTCATTTCAGTAGAAAAAAAATCTAAGCAAAACAACAACAAAAAGCCAAAACAGAATACAAAATCTATTTTTCTGTTTTTCTGTTGTAGCAATGCTTTACAGGTAGACATAGCTCGACAATGTTTCTCAGTAGCAGGTCCTACATGATTATATGTAATTGCTCACAAGAAAGTCTAGTAATAATGAGAAGTACAGATGATAAGTTCCCAGCATGCCCTGCAGATGCATAATAAAAGTTGATCTTTAGCTAAATGAGCTTTTAACTATAATAGAGAATGAATACTGGCCAGGATGCTTCCTACATGAAAGCAAACGCAGGCTTTCATGTAATGGCTACATCACCTGCAGTGGCTTCAGATAAATCCCACAGAAATGAAACCTTGGATTGGTTATCAGAAATGGATTTGGAAGGAGGTGTAAAAATGTTTGTTGTATATAAAATTGTGAAATGAAATATTTGACTTTAGGCAAATTGCTAAATCTTTTTATAAGTTAATAAGAAAGGACCATTTTCATTGAGATTAAAACCATTATCAGTACGATTAAAATCCATTATTCATCTAAATAGGATTATTTTCTTTGTAGCACCCCTTTCCCTAGTACAAAGGGTTAGTGTGAAGCAGTGGGGAGAGATTGAAATATTTTACATTGTCTAGAGCATTTCGATAAGTGTGATAAGTGAGGGTGTAAGGAAAAGAAGATCACCTGACTTTAGCAATCTGCTTGGGTGATTTATTGGCAGCGTGCATGCACACGCCAGATGTTCTACAATGGAAACTCAGTTCCGTACAATAAGAGTTCCATGCGGGGAAGGGCAGTGCAAAGGAGTAGGTATGCAGATGAAGGTAAATGGGCGACAGAATGTAGATTTAAAGGCAGGTACTTGACACGTAAGCATGTCATTGCGAGAGCAAGATATGAGGTTTAAATGTTTCTGTGTCCTTAGTGCTTAATGGCTGACATTGATGTCGTGCTACATAAAGGGTAGCTGGAGGAACTTCATAAGGGGCAGCTGCCAGGGTTTGGTTTAGGTCAGTGATGGCTAACCTGTGACACTCCAGGTGTTGTGAAACTACATTTCCCATCATGCTTTGTCATGTATCTGCTATGCTTTTGTAGTTAAGGCATGCTGGGACTCGTAGTTTCACAACATCTGGAGTGTCACAGGTTAGCCAACACTGGTTTAGGTGATATACTGCTGTCAATGTTGAAATAACACATCGGAACAATCTTTAAAAAATCAGAATCACTTAATACAGAGAAAATTTATATATATTACATAATGCACTGCAATGGTTTTGGCTTATTCTAGCTCAGTGATCACAGTGCGGTTGGTCACATACACATATTGGTTATTCCACTGTTACAATCTTTTATCAGCTAACTTTATTCTTTTTATCAGCGAACAGCACTGTGGGAATAGCACCTTAAGGGAAATGGACATCTGTTTAAGCAAAGGACCAGCGACAATTGGTCTGGCAGAGAGAACAAAAACCATGGGAGTCAACACATCACTCACAGAGGGAAACAGGAGATAATTCATCATGTAGCTGAAGTGACCACTACCATAGGCGTATCTATAATGGGTGCTGGGTGTGCAGTGCACATGGGTCCCTCAGAACAGGGGGCCCTGTGGCATGCATCCTGCACCCTGGGTTGGCAGGGGAAGGGGGGCCATTCAGCATCTATTTTTTCACTCCGGAGGGAAGAAATAGATGCCAAATTAGTCCCCCTTCCCCTGCGGTGACACTGTCCCAATTCACGAGGCGAAAAAGGGGTGGGGCTTACAGCGCCGTTAAGCCCCGTCCCCTTTTCAGCCCGCAAATCTGGACAGTCCTGTCTCAGGTAAGGGAGGGAGGGGCCCATGTGCAAATCCTGCACACGGGTCCCCACACTTCTTAAAACGCCCCTGACCACTACAAAGACTTTTCAAATTACCCACCTTTGTCTCCTTGTGGAACTAGTTCTGAGCTTATGATTCTCCATAAGTTTGCAATAATGTAAGTGCTTAGCCGAGCACTTAGGGCCTGATCCAGACCTACGATCATGCGCTGTGCTTAGTAAAGCATATATCGGCATGTACTTCCCCCAACACTAAGCGAGTAAGCGAGGGAAAAAATGCTCTGACAGGAGCGTGTTAACTAAAACCCCTCCCTCCCTCATTAAACTACCTCCCCCCGCCTACCTACACTAACACTGGCGTAGTAATGGCGAGGGACGCCCCCCTCAGCCGTTACTACGCCGATACTACGGACGCCCAATCCTAGATCGGGCGTTTTCATAGTTACGCCGGCCAACGCTTATGCCCGGCGTACTACCTCCGGGGAGCGTAGGTCTGGATCAGGCCCTTTCTGTACAATTAGCATGCCTCTGCCCTGCCCTATGCATATTTCCTACGCATGAGAGGGTGGGCAGCTCCAGCTTCCCAGTATTCCTCATTCATATGGCTCAAGCTCCCCAGTGTTCCCCATTTATATGGCTCAAGCTCCTTAGTATTCCCCATTCATATAGCTTCAGCTCCCCAGTATTCCACATTCATGTGGCTCAAGCTCCCCAGTATTCCCCATTCATATGGCTTCAGCTCCCCAGTATTCTCCATTCATATGGCTCAAGCTCCCCAGTATTCCCCATTCATATGGCTAGTAGTTATACAGGACAACTGAAAAGGGCTTTGCTATCAGTTGCCCTGTTTAACTGTTGCAGTGGCTGATATCAGGTCCTTTTTCAATGATCACCGAACCCCTCTAAGATTATGCCGCAAAATAAAAGCTTTTGAGTCGCATGCGGCCTACAGACGACAAGTTTGACATGCTTAGATTAGGTTAATCTTGCATTCTTATTAGTTATGTTAGCACTGTGTTAGCCTCTGTTATTACTTTGTATTAGTTATATTGCTGCCATATTACAAATATATGTATTACATGTCCATTAAATCTTATAAAAATAAATGTATATTTTGCAAACATATGCAATCGGATCAGACATTCGTTCATTATCAACTTAACTTTGCAAAAGCAGTAGAGTGGAAATTAGAGACTGGAGACAATAAAATTGTTGCACAGATTGAGAAAGTTGGGTAATACTAAAGGCATTAAGATTTCTATGGGCGTGAGAAGGCTTTGTTGAAGTATACAGCATAGAGGTAGAGCTAGTGGCAAAACTTTGCAGGTGATAAGGTTATGGTCCAAGAGGAAGAAAAGAGTTGTTAAGATCAGAGACTGGGCATAATTTAGAAAATACAAGATTAATGCAATTGTCATGTTTAAGAGTAGATTAATCACTCCACTGGGAGAGGCCAAGAGATGAGATGAGATTAGAGAGAAAAGCTCAGAGGTATCAGGAGATGAAGAATTGTTAGTAGGGATGTTAAAATCATCTAGAAAAATGGTTGGTATGATCGAGGATAAGAAATGAGGGAGCCATAAAAAGATATGTTAAAGAAATTGTTGACAAGATTAATTTGGGGGGCAATAGATCACAGCAACATGCAGAGAGAATGGGCTGAAGATCTGGACAGCATGTGCTTCAAAGAATGTGAAAGTAAAGTTGGGTACACGCTACATTAAGTTCAAACACTTAAATTATATTATAACGACTACAAATCCCAATGAGTATGCCGATTCATGCATTTACACTACACACAATTTAGTGGCACATGTTATTTTTTTCAATGATCCAATTAAATGATCAGATCCTTTACAATTAAAACATGATTGTTGCAGAGTACACACTAACACAATATTGTTTGATTTAAATGATAATCATGTGAAAAAGTGGTAGACGGTTTAACTGAAAGAACACTTGGCCGGATTCACAGGTATGACCTCAAGGGGTCTTTTGCAAGCCAGATGTTATGGAGCGGATCTCCATGAGGGTGGAGTTTACCTTCCATATGGCAAAATCCCGCAACAGAAGCAATGTTTGCCATGCTAATAAAGCATAGGGGGCGGCATAATGCAGATCTGCATTGATCTGCATCCATACAAATGTAACTTAAACTTAAGGTTGAACTACTTATTCCGCAAGTAAGAGGGGAGTGGCAGGGAGTGACAGGGAGTTCACTCCCCTCTTCTGTGTGTAATTACAGACCCCCGCACGTATGGAAAGCACACGAGGGTCTGAATCTGGGTAGAAATGGAAATGTGTAATTTGAGGAAAGATGTAGCCCAACTCCACCTCCCCTTGCATCTTCAGACATAGAGGCATGAGTACAGTGGAGCCCACCATGTAAATGTGCAGCAGATGAGGCCATGACTGATTTAGTGAGCCATGTTTCTGTTATTGAAAGAAGGTTGAGCAAGTTATAGAGAGTAAAAGATTGTGAAAGGGGGTTAGTGACAGTGGACTGTATTCAGAGCTCCGGACGCATTGCATATGATGTTATATGATGATGACGTTATAAAATTACTGCGCATACGCATATGCAATGTGCCCGGAGCTCTGAATACGGCCCAGTATGCGCAATCCATAGGAAACATTTTATGGAGACAGGAGAATGAAGAAGGAGAAGGAGGAAAAGAATAAAAAGTAAGGGGGAGAAGAAGGAGGAGCAGGGGGAGGAGAAGGAGGAGCAAGATGAGGAGAAGGAGGAGCAGGGGGAGGAGAAGGAGGAGCAAGATGAGGAGAAGGAAGAGCAGAAGTATGATTAGGAGAAGAAGGTGGATGAGAAGGAGGATGAAAAAAGAAGGAGAAGTGGGACAAGGGGCCTGATCCTGCACTACGATGTAGCGCTGAGCGTGCTAACGCTCAGCGTTACATCGCTGACTCCCCCCTGGCACTCCCCCTGTGCGGGCGTATGGCCCCTTCGTTACGCCGGGTGAAAGCTACCCTAGCTTCGCCCGGCGTAAGGAAGGGGCCATACGCTCACACAGGAGCGTATGGCCGCCTAGCCCGCCCCCCTAGCCTCATTTACTTACCTCCCCCCGCCCTCCTGGAGTAACGTGAGCGTTGGGACGCTGGAGGACGTCCCCTCCAGCGTCCCAACGCCGCTACTACGATCTACGATCGGGCGTTTCCATAGTAACGCCGGGCAACATCTGCCCGGCGCATGCGCATTTGAGCTACGGCCGCCGTACTAG
>WWET01005858.1:13432-36298 GCA_011038615.1 Limnodynastes dumerilii
GAAACCGTTGTAATTCCTACACCGTTCACCTGATTTGGATGTAAATACCCTCAAATTAAAGCTGAAAGTTTGCAGTTAAAGTACATCTTGCTTGTTTCATTTCAAATCCATTGTGGTGGTGTATAGAGCCCAAAATATGAGAATTGTGTCCATGTCCCAAGATTTATGGACCTGAATGCATATTGGAATAGAAGTGCGGCATTGTGATTTCTTTTTACTGTTAGTAGTTTAATTTAGGAACCTGACCTAGAAAATATAAATTGTTGAGCGTAAAATGAAGTGTCAGAGAAATTTGCCGGAGAGATTTTTTAAAAACAGTCTCTGGACCGTTGTGTGTGTATAAAGTACGCAAATATACGCATGTACGTGGCAAGGCAACACCCGTGACACTCCCCTTACACGGATGGATTTTTGGTGACTTACGCATCCATGGGGCAACCTTAACTCTACGTGTGTAGTTACGTGCGTACATTACTAACCACGCCCTCAAAAGGCCATTTAAATGCCCCCCACAGCAACTTTGACGTAACTTATGGAAAACAACCAAGCCCCACCGTACGTATGTTACTAAGTGTGATTCAGAAATCCATGCCTAATGGTCTTCCCTGACTAAACAGCAAAATCGTATCTGTGAATCCAATCCTCTGTTTTTAACAAATCTCATTGACACTTCACCTTACTCTCAACAAGTTATATTTATTTACTGGACGGAATGCCAGTAAATATTAAGCCAATAATGACTGAGGTTACACTCCTAAAGGAAGAACTGTTTCTCTTGTTTAAAAGTGAGACCTTTTGCCTTTCTAGAGATAAGATCTGTGAGACGGCAAGTATTTAGGATGCTATATTCAGAATCATAGAGATCTTTCTTGGCAAACACGGACATATTTTGTTACGAGTGTTATAACCTGTTTGGTACATTTATTATCTCAAGAACTTTCCCAATCAACTGAGTTTTCTCTGTGCTGTTATGTCGGAGTTCTAATTTTCCAACTGGATGGATTGTTCTGTTGCTATTCCACAGGTTTGTTAAATATATTGAAATTCAGTCCTTAGTTATCCATATTTAAATCTACTCTGCACCGGATTTTCGGAGTGCTAACATTTTTTCAAAGAACTGTGCTATATTGTGGATAATAATTTCATTATTCAGTCAATTGCCTTCCTACTAAAGGATTGAGAATTATTGTGTCATTCTTCTATTTAAATATGTTGTACACCAGACTATTGGAGTGCTAATATTTCTTCCCAAAGGACTGTGCCATACTGCAGATATCAAATGGATTCTTTATTTTGTACCCTGTATACTTAAGGATTGAGAATGATCATCCTGGACCGGATTCACAGATCTGTATTTACTAACACCCATGACACTCCCATAGCAAAGACGGGTTTTCGGTAACTTCCATCTCCATAGGACACCCTTAACTCTACGTGTCTACTTATGCGCATATGTTACTTCCGTATGTGAGTATTTTACTAACCATGCCCTCAAAAGCCCATTTAAATGCCTCCCCCCCACCCACTTTCACGTTACTTTGACCGTACAAAAAAAACTACGCTCCTCCGTACGCACATGTCCCTAAGTGCGATTCACAAGTCCGTGCTAAAAGTACTTACGTGCGTAACTACTACGTCATTTGCGTGAAAAAAGTTACCACGTATGCGCAGTTAATCCACTCCTAAAAATATGCACGCAATCCGACGCAAAAACGTATCTGTAAATATAGTCCCCTATCTTTAAATTGCTCTTAATATGCTGCTACTACAAGACTTTAGTATAAAGCATTGGTTCTAACGCTGTTGAGAGTTCTTTTTTTAAATACTTACAATGCTTACAGCTCTCAACAGGTTTGTAACACTCTAGATTAAAACATTAAGTACTTATAATGTTTTAAGTAATGGATCAACAGAGAAAAACTGTGTTATGCCAAGGAAAAAGATGGCCTCATACACAAGTGCTGGCTGGTACGTGGATCAGGGTTGCTAGTTGTGCCTCCTTCATCCCACATCACAAAGCTATGTTCAAAAGCAATTATATATTAAATCCACAATTTACTTTAAGGTAGGTTTGTACAGATGCAGGAGAACGAGCAACAAAGAGTCAACCAAGGACACTTTTGTAAGCTGTGAATGAAAAGATATAAAATGTATTTTGTCAAGATACGCTTTTCAAACCCTGCCTTAACTTTTGCCAATGTAGCCGCAGTGATCCGCACACGTACGTATGGCCAACACGTATTTAGGCAGCTAAGCACGCCCATACTGTACACTTTAAATACAAACCCCCGTCTACATAACGTATTTCAGACGTATTTTGGACTCACGTAAAATTGGCACGCCCACACGTAAGTATTTACGGGACACATACGTGAATGGCCCATACATTCACAATTACGCTACGTTATTGAGCGTATTTTCTATGGTGCACATGCACAGTACTTACCAAAAGGCGATTTTACGTCTCCGCCATGCGTAAATTCGCTCACAAGCGTTGTTCTGGATCTGGCCCAATGTCCTTATAAAAAGTTTTCTTCCTTGTGTTTGAAGTCAAATAATGGTTTTCTTGTTTGGAATAACTCAAAAAAGTATATTTTTACTTTATGTTGTCCCATTCTTTGTATTAAATGCTCTTTATATGTGGAGATTTCTTGGTTTGAGTTTTCATATCCGAATTAATGAGCATGAGATGATTTGATGAATATATATGAAAGATACAAGGAACAGGAAACAACCCTAGTGAACCAACCTCGGCCTGGTCTAGAATTGAATAGGTGGATAGCAGGAATTTTGCATTTCCTACTATATGCATTGTTGTTTGTTTTATTTCACTATATTGCTATCAAGCTTTAAGTCTCTGTATATCTAAGTGTTGTAGCATGCATGAAACAGCAATGTTGATGTAGTTTCGGATAAGGCCCCAGAGTGTTGATCTCGGGCTCATTAATCCGGATATGAAAACTCAAACCATGTCCACGTAAAATCAAGGTGGGTTTTGTGTCCGGGCAATCTAATGTGCTTTAATGTGTACATGTTAATAATACTCTGCAGAACCAGATGTTCAAGGCCAACACATTCTGATAAGGATGTTCTTGGTAGGAGCAGAGGGGGCATGATATTAACATTATGCAATGCTAGCTTATACTGTACGTATGTACAATGTAGAAATTAGTTATATAAGAAGTACAAGGTAACTTGCTTAAAACATGTTTATAGCCTAATAAGGTAGGGAGTTCCAACTATTGTTGTCGGGGTATTTAGGTCTTAGCACAAGGTAAGCCTTATCTATGGAACTGACTGAATGACAGCAGAAGTGCCAGTTTTAGCCTGCTTGGTCTGCTGGATCACAATTGAGATAGAGGTTCCTGGACCCTAGCTGAACATTATCAAGCAATACCTACCAGCCAAAACGAAGAATTATTCATATATTTTTATTAATTCTTTATTAAATAATTTGGAAATTATGAATCGTGTTTAACTCCTGGTATTTGAGTAACCCTTAAGTTCAACTGTGAACAAACAGCCTATAGTAATTTTTAGGACTTTAATTTGAGAATGCATTAAAATAAACCATGCAAACATGTATAGGCTGCTACAAGTACACCTTACAGTCTCTGCCAATGTGCATTAATTTCCGTGTTGCGAACTGAGCTGTAACTCTGAATAGGATGGACACAATGGGGGCAGAGGATTTGCATATCTACTGTTTAATAACTCTGCATGTTTTAAAAACGTCCTTATTTTCAGTATTACCTATCCAGAGATGCTATTGCTGGAACTCTGGATAGGCACATGCATATTAAATACCTTGTATGCACTTTAGTTGTGCAAAAATTCTGGAACAGGTTCCAGGACCTTTGAGAATAAGGGGATATATAAAAAAAAAGGTGGAAGAGTGCAATGGGAGGGATACACATTAATTGTACTTTTTTTTCATGCAAAGCAAAGTTTTTGCCTTTGCACAAAGAACTCACATATTACATAGCTTTATGTTTAATCTGAAAGAAAGAGTTAAGACAGAAGACTTCACCATTCAACTGTAATTCTATTTTCATGATACTAGTTTTACTCCCTTCTACAGTTCAGCATGGTTATGTCCACATATACATTTGCATACACTTCAGTCTATACTACAGAGGAGCACATTAATTTTTTCTAATTCTTAGTTTAAACTTACAACAAAAATGCAAAAATTCAAAATGTAGTAATGTCCAGAACTCCTCTTACAAGAGATTTATAGCATAACTGAAATTGGAATGTGAGATATTTTACCCCATCCCCGCCTGGTGGATACCTCTCAACCTCTTATTGTGCTCTATTCCCTCTTCCCTAATCTGCCAAGCTTGGCACCTCACATTTTGCCTTGCTCTGATGTGCTTGCTGCACTTTATTGTATTTTTGTGATATTTTTATATTTATATTGTATTTTATTTTGTACTATGCTGTCCATCCCTACCCTGTATTTTGTTGTTGTATATTGTACAGTGCAGTGCACACATTGTGGCGTCTTATAAGTAAACAATAATAATAACAATTATAATTATAATAATATTTTAGTTGAACTTAATGAAATAGATGGCTTAAAAGAGTCCATAGACTAGCTTTTGATATATCAACTTCTAAGACTAACGCTAACATAATTTTAATGGTAATTAGCTCCACCAAACTTAGATCAAAGAAAGCAATATTTTCCTACTAGACTGCGCTGCACATTGCTTCAAAACTGCAAAAAAAACAAACAAACAAATTATTATTTTAATTTATAATTTAAAATGTCCTTTTTTATGCAGTCTTGATTATTGTCAAACTTAAATTAAATGGAAACAAATCTACAATATTTTATAAAACAATAATGATAAAAATATTATCTTTGCCAGCGAAAAACACTTACTGTAAATATGGAAACCCATTTAAGTGTTATAATATTACCATTAAATCTATACAAATTATTACAAAATAGATACTATACCAATAAATGGAAATATAATAATGAACGGATAGAAAGAGTAAAATATTATGTTGTTGAATGTTTCAAATATTATAATTAAACACAAAGGCAAGATGATTAAAATGATGCAATTCCATAATGTTCTTCTGTTCCCTATAGTAATATTTTAATTATTTACATAATTAAAAATTATTCTACAAAGTATAAATATAATCTATTTGATTTGTGGTTTCTGTTATATATTAAATTAAACATCAATTTTGAGCCTATTACATATCTTCTTAAGGTACTGTGCAATCTATCTGTAACGGCTCTATAATGGTAAGGGGTGATTCATATTTATTTTGATATATTTTAGAACATTTTTTAAACTTTTATAAACTGCAAACAGACCAACTGATTATGTGGAAAGAAAATTTTCTAAATAATTAAAGGAACACAGTAGAACTATCCTTGAAGTCAGAGGTGCCTATATTATATGATACAAACCAGGTTAAAATGTAAAGCAATAAAATTTCAAAAATGTATTTTAAAAATAAAATATGCTTTCCATGGAAAAAGTATTTTAATTGCTTAATGATGTAGTAGATATATGTTATTGCAAACTCATAATCTATATCTATATATTTTTTTTTAAATATTTAACAGTAATGCATTATATTTTCTTTTAAGTAGTATTTTAGGTGCAAAGTTCAGCTTGTTTGAGGAGGATACACCATGGGAAATGGGGAGCACATGCAAAAGTTTGCCTAAAAGACCACATCATATTGAATTTTGACACCCCATCAGTATTCACACCCACCATCTGCAGAGAAGGAAGTACTGTTACAAACATCACAAGAAACATTTTCACTTAAAATTCACAGCAATCGTTCATACAACATAAATTTATAAAACTATTTCACTATCATCATGACAATAACAAGGAGTATAATAATGTTTAAATGTATTTTCTTTTGTTTATTTTTTAAATACATTTTTCCTGGTATTTTTAAATAAACTAAATCAGATTAAGAGTAAAACAAGTTTTTGCTCATGTTACTAAAATAAATATAGCAAGGCATAGAAAACTAATACAATATTACTATACTATAATTTAGGTACAAAAATAATAATTAAAAAATGCTGACTTCCAAATTTCTTAAATATAAATACTGTCTTAAATACTGTCTCATAAAAATACCTGTGCATTTATTTAAATGTTTTACTTTAATATATGCAACATATTTGGTAAACTATCTTAATAATTTTTATCTATATTAGTTACTACTTTGCTGAAAATAAATAAATAAATAAATAAATAAATACAGTAAATCAATAAAAAATGATCATTCAAAGTAGATTACATTATTTATAAGGCTTCAATTGAGCAAATACCAAGAATTTTCTACCAAACATCATCACTATTTATTTTCTCGGAACACATGTGTAAATACAATTCTCACTGTGTTTCGGAAAAAATTTGAATTTGATGCAGTAGTTTAGTTAAAATTTTATACTTTTTGCTTCTCCTTTTTACAAACCAGTACTAAATCTGACAGGACATTAGTCATGAACAGGAAACAGAATAGTGCTTGGCCAGAATAACTTGCATTTTCATAAAAGTGGGTGTTCCTCCATAAATTCTGGATCTACCTCTTCTGCCCTTCTGCTATCTGTTGGGGTACCTCAAGGCTCAGTCCTGGGTTCCTTGCTCTTCTCTATCTATACCTCTTCCCTTGGCCAACTAATAAAGTCATTTGGTTTCCAATATCATCTCTATGCAGATGATACACAAATCTATCTATCCACCCCTGAACTGTCGCCAACCGTGCTGGCTCCCGTAACTGAATGTCTTTCTGCCATTCATCCTGGATGTCCTCTCGCCATCTTAAACTTAATCTTTCAAAAACAGAGTTATTAATATTTCCTCCTGCCAACAAGAGCCACCCACCTGGTCTCTCTATTTCTACCACCCGGTCTCTCTATTTCTGTTGACAACACTGAAATATTCCCTACTCGCCAAGCTCGCTGCCTAGGTGTTACACTTGATTTTAAACTGTCCTTTATGCCCCACATTCAATCAGTCTCTAAATCCTGTTATATACACTTAAAAAACATACGAAAATATCTCTCATAAGAAACTGCTAAAACTCTCATTCATGCACTAATTATATCCCGCATTGATTACTGCAATGCCCTTCTTATTGGACTCCCACAATATAAAATTACCCCTCTACAGTCTATATTGCATGCAGCAGCAAGACTGATCTTCCTGGCAAAACGCTCAACTACAGCTACTCCACTCTGTCAGTCTCTACATTGGCTGCCTGTAAACTACAGAATCAAATACAAAATCCTCTTGCTAACCTATAAAGCCATAAGCAACACTGCACCTGCATACATTTCCTCACTTGTCTCAAGATATATCCCAGCTCCTTCTCTCAGATCATCACAAGATTTACAACTCACTTCTGCACTACATAAAGGCTCTGATTTACGGTTGCAGGACCCAGGCTGCACCCACTCTCTGGAATAACCTTCCTCACCCAGTAAGATTATCCCCCACTCTACAAACTTTCAAGCGTTCCCTTAAAACTCATCTCTTCAGACAAGTTTATCAAATTCCACAACCTCTCTAAGCATTAAGTACCATATTAACAACCACTTCTGCCTTTTTACACATTATTAACACAAACCCGCACACTCTCTTTCTATTCTACAATTCCCTCATCTCTGCTACTAACATTGCTGTGTGACTGGATCACACAGAACACTGACAGCACTTTTGCCCTACACCCTGGCTGGTCCACTGTGTGACATATAGCACTTGCCCTTATTTATCAAACCCAATGTCCTATAGAGTGTAAGCTTGTGAGCATGGCCCTCCTACCCACCCAGTCTGTCATTACCCAGTGTTGTTTATACTGATTGTTAAATTGTAAAATTATGGCTCTAGTATTAATGTTAAGCATTTAATGGTAACATGCTAATACTAATATTCATTTTCAGAATAACTTGAATGTGTCATGGAAAACCAGACCCATGAAACAGAATTTTACTTGTCACCGTTTCCTGAGAAATATAATTATGCACTGGCCTTTGCCTTTTTTCTCTTATATATATTTGGATTCCTCATCAATTCTATTATAATCACAGTGATCTATATTGATGATCAGTTACACTCCCCCATGTATCTATTTCTCTGTAACCTGGCCTTAGTAGATATCTGTTATACAACCACTACTATCCCTAATCTGCTGTACATGTTACTATCTGGAGATAACACTGTGTCTTTCACACAATGCTTCACACAAATGTACTTTTATATTATGGTGGCTTCCACAGAGGATCTTCTTATATTCATTATGGCCTATGACCGATATGTTGCTATTTGTAATCCTTTACACTATCAAACTATCTTAAATAAAAACAACTGTCTGTTATTAGCCTCTAGCACTTGGATATCAGGATGTTTAAATTCACTTGTCTTCACAATCACTGTGTCACAAATGTCCTTCTGTAATACACATACCATCCATCAGTTTTTCTGTGACACTAAAGCTATTTTTAACATCTCCTGTGCTGGCACTAAAGAATTTTATATAGTAATATCTATGGATTCACTGGTATTTGTATTTTTCCCTGTTGTGTTCAGTTTGACTTCATATATCAAAATTATCAGGGTCATTTTGCAGATAAAATCTACGGACGGCAGAATTAAAGCCTTCTCCACCTGCTCATCCCATCTCATTGTTGTCACTATTTACTATACAACGGTTTTGTCAGTGTATTTGATGCCACCCTCAGAACACTCCAATGTCCTAGAACCGGTCTTTGCTCTACTCTACTCAGTTGTGACACCAATGATCAACCCTCTAATATACAGTCTACGGAATAAAGATGTTAAAAGCGCTTTGCTGAGAATCCTGGGAATAAAAAAAAAGTAAACTAAAAAGGGGAAAAGAAGAAGCATACTTATTAAGCTTTGTCTCCATAATTTTTTCAAATATGTATTAGTTTACATAAAATTTTCAAACTTATGGTATTTGAAAGCAACTAAACAATGAATAAAAAGTTCTGCATCTCCTTCCTCAGCAGTAAACTGCTCTCTATTTACTGCTCAACTAAAATTTGTATATTTATATTATTAATGAGACAACACAAAATTTTTTGCACTTAAAAGTTTCAGTAGTTTTAATACTATTGATAACAATAAATTGAGAAAAAAAAACTAAATAAAAGGTGACAAAGGAAACTCAGAGTGTAATCATAACACCATGAAATGCCACATTCCTATATTTTTTTTAATAAAAATAATTTAGTGACCCAAAAATAAAAAAAGATCATTTACATTAAAAGCATCTTTCGTAACATCCCCAGGACAAAGCTATCAAAGCCACTTTTGTGATGACCAAAACTTAAAAATATATCATGGTTTAAACATTCAAATGTGGATGTCAACACAAACAGACCACACAGCGGCCTACACAGTGTAAGCATTTAATTTTAAACCAATCTAATTAATTATGGGTGGGCAGGGCGGTCAAAATTCTAACTGAAGCAACCATCCTTTTTTTTCTACGTAGGTCCAGCACCAAGAGAAAATTCCTCCCATCGTCAATCCTTTATATCCCATTCTCCTCCATTCAGGTACATTAATTTTTCTTTATGTTAAAATTGCCTTACACTTTCTAGGAGGAAGGAAATGAGAGAACCTAAATTTCGGGTTTAACCCTGCTTTGGGTTAATTTTTAATCTTTAGTTTTCCTTACCCTCATAATAAAATATAATATATTTTTTACACATAATAAAATAGTTAAATTATACTGTCCCTAATAAATCATTTTTTAAGACTTAAGGATATGTATTACTTAATTCCACTGATGCGTCTCAAAATTGTATTGAATATACATCAATTTATTCAACACTTCTCTGCATGGCTCCCTCAATATTTTTATCCTCTGATATCCCAACCATTATTCTAGGTGATTTCAACATCCCCATTAACAACCCTTCATATCCTGATGTCTCTACCTGATGTGTCTAACCTTTTCTCTCAAAGTTCATCTCTCGGCTTCTCCTAATAGAGTGATTCATGAACTATACTCAGTCTCTGAACTTACTAACTCTCCTCACCCTCTTTCTTACCATCACCTTATGACCTATAAACTTTCCCTCACTAGTTCTACTCCTTTGCTGTCTAAATCTTTTAACCCTTTGCACACACATAGAAATATTAATGCTGTTAATATCAACTAACTTTCTCACTCTGTCCAACAACTATTTTCTCCAATTCCTTATTTCCACTGGGCTGATATGGCAGTATCTCACAACCAAACTCTAGCAGTTGCCCTTGATCATGTTGCTCCAGCTGCCCCTTTTTGCACCACGACAATTTCAGTGCCAGCCATGGCACACTAACGACACCCGAAACATTGAAAGACTCTCCCACAAATTAAAATGTCATTGGTGCATATTTCATTCTCCTGATGACTTTTTAACTTACAGTGACACTTTCATAATTTATATTACATTTATTGAAATGCTCTGGACAATGCCAAACAGTCCTACTTATATACTCTCAATTCTAAACGGACTTCTAAACCCCGAATGCCTCTTCTCCATAAACTAACTACTGGTCTGACCTTTCTCTCCACACTCTGGCAACCTGTCATCTTGATCCTATACCCTCACAAGTCAGTGGATCTCTATCTTCTATGCTTATTCCTACCTTAAATCTGCAATCTCTTTTTTTTCTACTGGTATCTTCCCGTTTTTATTCAAGCATGTACTAATTACTTCATTACTGAAAAAACAAAACACTGATTCCAGCTCTCCCCCAAAATATAATCCAATTTCCCAGATTACATGCTCCTCAAAACTGCTTGAAAGACTAGCCTACACTCACCTTCCCTTGGAAGCTAATAGTCATTTGGATTTCAGTATCTTCTATATGCAGATTACCAAAAACAGAACTAATACAATTTCCAGCTGCCAAGACGTATATGTCCGTCTTCCATAGACGGATGTATACACACGTAAAAGGGTCTTTTAGACTGCATATACGCATTCTACATATTGAAACGATATGCAGATTACGTACAATAGCTACTACGCATGTGCGGTTGCTATTGTTCATTGAATTACGTCCTTCTATGGAAGACGGACGTAGTTCTGGATCCGGCCCTATGTGTGCATACCTACAGACCCTTTTACGTGTGTGCTGGGGTCTGGATCTAGGCAGATGTCTGTATCACTTAGCCCTCACCTCTAGAGATAATGAGCCGGATTCAGACCTATGTGCTCGATACGCTTTTTAGCGCAGCGTATTTATGCTAGCGTCCTTTATAAGCACTCCTCTAGGCACTCCGCTCGGTAGCACGTACTTTGGCCATTTTACGCCTACCAAACCCTACCTTAACTTTACAGAGCGTAACTCTTGTTGTACGTTGTTGCCTCGCGTACTTACGTCCCTAAGCGCGCCCATACTGTACGATTTAAATGCCTCACCCAGCCTCCGAAGCGTAATTACGTGTGTTGTATGGCTAGCACGCCCCTTTGTGCATTGTTACGCTGATGATACGTGCCTGCCCTGCACGCTCGGAGTTACATGCCATAACATCTGCAGCGCGCATGTGCAGTAAGAACTTATGAGCGATTTTACGCTAGCGGTTAGCATAAAATCACGGGCAGCCGTAGGTCTGGATCTGGCCCAATGTACTTGTCCTCTCCACCAGCAGTCAATGACCTCCCTTTAACATCTGTCACCTCTGATTTCATTCAGACCTTTTTCACAGTCCCCACCTATAATTCTGCCCTAGACCCCCTTGTGGATGAGATGGCTTCATCCACTCCCAACAAACCCCAATAATTGTCATACCTTAGCCTAACCCTTTCATTCCACCTCCTCTAGTGCCCATTTAACTCTCCCCACCACATTTCCTTCCCATGAAATAAAGCTCCCTTGGATGAGGTTCCCCATGCAGAGGTGGAAGAGGCTTTTATGGAAGGAAGTGAGAATTTAAAATATACTCTTTAACTTAAGGGAAACCAGTGCTGATTGAAAGCAAGTTCTGAATGTCATACAAAAAAATGACAGCTGCTAAAACATACAATAAGATTTAAATGGTATTGAAAGAAGCAGTAAATAGTTTTGTTTCTAGGATTCTAAAATTATAAATAAAAACCTTTTATTAAAGGCCTCAAAACAGAATATAAAAAATTATGTCATTAAAATAATGTTCATTTAGTCCCTATAGTAAAATTTGATTGGATTATCCACTGGGTATTCACACACTATAAGTGCCATCCTAGCTGCCCCTGTATTCTGTCATGCAGATGTAATGTGACAGGATTGAGCAATGAGCATTCATCTGGTCACTCCTATCCCCTGCAACACAGGTAGGTAAGTGGTGGCTCTGTCCTAAATGACACTATGATGCTGGGATGACCTTGTTTTCAGCAAATAATTTCTTGAAGCTCTTTGCTAATAGGAGTTTTTAATATTTTTGTCTGGATTTCTCAATAATGTTTTCCTTTTTGTGCACAGATATTGTTCCAGGTCATGTTGCTGAGGACTTCTTTTATTGATTTATCCACCATTAATTCATATACAATTCCTCTATTGTAATAAAAATCTATGTATTTCAACAATGAAGAAAACAATGTAAAGAACTAAGTGTGTGTGTGTGTGTGTGTGTGTGTGTATATGTGTTTGTGTATATGTGTGTGTGTGTGTGTGTGTGTGTGTTTGTGTTTGTATGTATGTATGTATGTATGTATGTATGTATGTATGTGTGTGTGTGTGTTTGTATGTATGTGTGTGTGTGTTTGTATGTATGTGTGTGTGTGTGTGTGTGTGTTTGTATGTATGTGTGTGTGTGTGTTTGTATGTATGTATGTCTGTGTGTGTGTGTTTGTATGTATGTATGTGTGTGCATGTGTGTTTGTGTGTATGTATTTGTTTGTTTGTATGTATGTGTGTGTGTGTGTGTATGTGTGCGTGTGTGTGTTTGTATGTGTGTGTGTGTGTTTGTATGTATGTGTGTGCGTGTGCATGTGTGTTTGTGTGTATGTATTTGTTTGTTTGTATGTATGTATGTATGTGTGCGTGTGTGTGCGTGTGTGTTTGTGTGTATGTATTTGTTTGTGTGTATGTATGTATGTATGTATGTGTGTGTGTGTGTGTGTGTGTGTGTGTTTCCACCAGTCACAGAGTATGTTCAAGAAAAAAGTCATCAACCAAAACTCCAAAGACTATATGGGATCATTACTGTATTATATTACCCTAAGTGATATGGGAAAGGAACATGTGCATTGTGTTTTGTTTTGTAATAAATATAATAATATTTTTTTGTCATTATTAAAAATAATATGATGCTAATTTTATTCATGACTATACAATTTCTACATTTGCACTGTCAATAAAGCACTTTTATGAAGCTTACCCAGCATTTCCATAAACATGTAGTATTTACAGCAAGTATAGTGTAGTGTATGAAGTGTGTACTATTTATTGCAATAAAAGGAAAACCTATGTACCTTTTGGTATAGCTTGTTGGTAAGGTGGTATAGCATTAGAAATATGATAATATCAGAGAGCACGATATTTTTTTTTTTTTAATTGATAGCCATATACTGTATAATAGCTATTAATTGCTATTTGGTTTTTTTGAACACATTTGAGGCCAATTTTGAGGCCATACTCGCAGAAAACTCCAAGGGTTGCAGTCTTTTTAAAGCACTGTATAGAAAATCAGTCACATCAGAGGTTCACAGAAAATGCTAACTTTATTAAAGCAAAATTGCTGTTGGCTCATCCAGGTAGATTGGAATGTAGATTCATAGTTGAGAGACAAGAGTGAAAGACAAGACATGACAAAGTCATTACCAATCAACCGTTACACACACCAGGATGTACTGGAAATGTGTGCATGCATTTAAAATTCGGTAGATACTTGAAGAGTATTAACTTTTATTTATACTATTTTTTTTCCTTATATTCATTAGCTTTTCTTTTACTTTATATCTCATATTATTTGCCATAAAAAAGAGAAGAAACAGGTTAGAATGGACATGTACAGATGGCCAATTACTTACGCAGACTCTATGCCTTCACAATACATAAACCAACAACATAAAAAGACAATAGTCAATAAAATGTTCTTCTAGTAACAATGTTTCTTTACAGAGTCACTTGAAGATGACATGGAAAACCAGACGCATGTTAAAGAATTCCACTTGGTGCCATTTTCTGCCAAATCTGACTATTTCTTATTGATTACCAGTGTGTTTTTCCTACTTTATATTTTTGGATTAATGATCAATTCTATTATAATTACAGTGATCTATAGTGATGACCAATTGCACACCCCCATGTATCTATTCCTCTGTAACCTGGCCTTAGTAGATATCTGTTATACAACTAACACTGTCCCTAAACTGCTGTACATGTTACTATCCAGAGATAACACAGTGACCTTCAAACAATGCTTCACACAGATGTACTTGTATGTTATGATTGGCTCCACAGAAGATGTCCTAATCTTCGTTATGGCCTATGACCGATATGTTGCTATCTGTCATCCTTTACACTATCAAATTATCTTAAATAGGAAAATCTGCTTCTTAATTGCATCAGCAACTTGGATGATAGGATGTATAAATGCATTTGTGATAACCATTCCAGTGTCACACATGTCTTTCTGTCATTCAAGAATCATTCACAACTTTTATTGTGATGCTAAAGCTCTGATGAACATCTCCTGTGCTGGTACTGAAGACTTCTATATTGTTATCTATTTGGAATTACTGGTGTTGGGATTTTTCCCAGCTGTATTCAGTGTCACATCTTATATAAAAATTATCAAGGTCATCTTGCAGATAAAATCTAATGATGGCAGGAAAAAAGCCTTCTCCACCTGCTCATCCCACCTTACAACACTTAGCATTTACTATATCACATGTTTCTCTGTGTATATGATGCCGCCATCAATATATTCCAATGTGCTAGAACCAATATTCACTGTACTTTACTCAGTGGTTACACCCATGATCAACCCTCTAATCTATAGTCTACGGAACAAAGATGTGAAAAAGTCCCTCATAAAATTAGTGGGGAATAAATTAAGTAGTAAACAGAGTTAAAATTAGAGTCTATTTAAATACAGAGGCAGTTTATATGTTTTATGTTTTTTTTAATCATATGCTTTAAGTTGGTCACGCACTAGAATGGCTATCTAATTCAGCAGACAGTATTTAATATTTGGCGTGATTTTTCTGCCAGTGAAGGTTCCGATACTGCGACACTTCTGTACTGCACACTACGCAATTTATGGGTTAAAATATAGATGATAAAATGAAACAGAATGTTAGCTGAAAAATGTACACAGTCCTTATAAAGTGCATCTTACGTTAATAAGAAGAACATACTGTAAATCCTGAGTGTTTTAGTCAGTGATTAGTTTAAAAGCCAGTAGTCTGATAAGAGTTTGTTAACTGTTAGTTTATGCTGAAGCTCCAATGTTTTGATAAGATGTTTAAAGAAATGTGAAAAATCAATTAATAGAGTACAATAATATTCCCCACAATTAATTTCATCAAATGTGCTGTCATGGATTTTCAATCTAGTTTAAAGTAAGTAAAGAAACTGCTGTTATCAGCAATTGCTGACATTTCAGTGTCATGATTAACTATTAGTATAACCTGGTATAAATACCCTCAGAAATTATTCCCACTATATTCCTGGTGGATAATCTGTGCTCATAATTTATTAAATGGGGTCCGATTTTCTGAAAATGCACAATATCATCAGGAATTCTGAAGGATTAGATTATTGGACCCTAGCCTTTTCATAAAACATAACAGTGGAATAATCCTGCCCCTCTTTCTGAATGTTTGGGGTAAATAATATAACATCATTGTGTTTGGCTGTTATGTGGCCTTGCACAAATGGCCATAGAACGGCATTTAGTTTTGAGTCTACTGTATGTCGCTCTTAAACTATCCATTTTTTGTGTCGGGTGTTTTAAAGCACTGGGGCTATGTTTACTAAACTCAGGATTGTCAAAATCGCCACTGTCTGCTAGTTTTTAGTGGCGATTTTGAAATCTCAGATTTACTAAAGGCGATTTTCCTATTAAATCGCCAGAGATGAGTTTTTTTTCTAAATCGCCGTTGTTAACCTATCTCTGGTGAATTTTCCCATGTATGAGATGCAAATCTCATATTTACTAAACTGCGAGTTGTAAACTCACTGTAGAATGGGACTAAAAATCACCAGCGATAAAAGAGGTGGTGGTGAGTGTCGATTTCATTGAAATTGGCACTCACCCCCTAAAAAAAACCACATCTGCCTAGTTTAAAAAAAGTTAATTTATACTTTACAGTGTTGCCGCGGCTGCAAATGAACCCTTAGCATGCTGTGCCATATAGTCCCATATGCAGCAGCATGGCAAGGGTTAACAGCATGAGATGGCATACAAAATCACCCTGAACCTAAATGACATGAAGCTCCCGATCCTAAAATAAATGTAAAAATGTCCCCATTTGCTACATTAAATAACTAACTGTCCTCCGTGCACTATATAATTAAATACATGTCCTCCACCTGAAATATAATTAAATAAATGTCCTCCGTGCACTATATAAATAAATAAATGTCTGCGCCTGAAATATAAATATATAAATATACAATCTCCATTGTTTCCTTACTCCCATGTAGGAGAATGGAGGACAATGGCCCAAATACTTATCCTGAGTTTGGCAAGGTTGCATTTTATCTCTAAATATCAGGAATGATAACAGCAAACTGGTATCTGAGATGACTGTAACTAATAAAAAAAAAAGTACAAAACCACTTTGTGAAATAAAAGCTTTAAGACCTTCATGCAATGCATAAAACAATATATTGGACTGTCTATGACCCCCTGAGGAGGAAGTCTTGTCCATGTGTATATAGTTGTTTAGCGTGAAAAACTAAACACAAATCAATTACAGTGAAGTGCATAACAAAAGAATGTGACTATAAATTTATTAATAGCGCTTAGATTGTGTACCAAGCTATAACCCCAACTATTATGCTTCTTAATAGGAAAAATAGGTATATTACTTGTTCTTTTAAATCTTATCATTCTTTGCAAACCTTTAATTGCTGAAAACATTCCTAATTATATACAGGGCATCATGGTGGCTCAGTAAGTAGCACTTGTTGGAATAGGCCTTATCTGTGTGGAGTTTATATGTTCTCCCTGTGTCTGCATGGGTTTCCTCTGGGTACTCTGGTTTCCTACCACAGGCCAAAAACAAGCTGGTAGGTAAATTGTCTGCTGACTAAATTAACTGTAGTGTGTGTGTGTGTGTGTATCATAGAGACCTAAGTATGTAGCTCCGAAAGGGGCAGAGACTGATGTAAATAACATTCTCTGTAAAGCTCTGCAGACAATTTATGGCATGATAATAATAATAAACAATTCTGCTTTCGGTTGAAGTAAATATGGCAACTGTTAATTGTTACTAAAACAAAAACTGCATTTACCATTAAGCCCATATGTTCTCTATCTATAGTACAAAATTAATCTTGAACATTGCCCATCATTTGCTATAACTAGAAGGTATTTGAAAATTAAAAATATGGGTAGGCTTTTGAAACCATTTATGAGCATTGATTAGATGTTTCTGAGGGATGTCCAAACATACATCATCCAGTATTCAATAAATAATGCACCCATACACATTGGATCTCTCTCTAACACGTTTTCTGCTGCGTTAGTTGCTAGGAGAAAGGACTGTTCTCTGCTTAATGGTCATATAGTTATTGCCACACTCCGAATTACCAGGAGTTGCTGCACTATATCAGACATAGAGCCGCATAGAACTCAGAACACATTGTGCGTGCTGCACATGTGAAAATTCTGTGTGTGCTTTGCGCACTACTATAGCACACGCAATGGTATCTCTGGATGGCAATGCAAATACAGCATGTATCATACAGGCACAAAGCAGCTAACACAACTACATGACCAAATGCATTGCCCAAGAGTAGGGTAATATACAATGTTATTATATTGGAAAAATAGTGCAGACACTTCAATTGCAATGTGAGTGCATTAAATCAATATAAACAAATATTGGGCCAGATCCAGAACAACGCTTGTGAGCGAATTTACACATGGTGGAGATGTATGGGCCATTCACGTATGTGTCACGTAAATATTAAAAATTTATATATATATAAAATTTTACGTGAGTCCAAAATACGTCTGAAATACGTTAAGTAGGCGGGGGTTTGTATTTAAAGTGTACAGTATGGGCGTGCTTAGCTGAGTAAATACGTGTTGCCCATATGTACATTTGCGGATCACTGCGGTTACGTTGGCAAAAGTTAAGGTAGGGTTTGAAAAGCGTATCTTGACAAAATACATACATTCAAGGGGTGTGCCTAGGGGAGTGTATAGAAGGTACGCACATGAAAATACGCTACGCAAGTAAACGTACGGCAAACGTAGTTCTGGATCTACCCCATTATTATTTTTAAAAAATGCATACATGTAGTTATTAGTTTTTGTATATATTAAATATTTGACAACAGCAGAAAACTTTAGTAGTGTTTGACATACTTTATTATTGCATTTCAAATCTGGAGTTCAAATGCATAGCTCAGAAATAGGGGGTGGAGTGTTTGCTCTCTGGACCAAGACATGACTTGGGGCTTGTGTTAATGTTTTTTGTAAGTAGTTCTTATTTCTAGGCCAGTTTAATCCAGAATCCAGTTTTATTTTATTTTTTTGAATGGGTATGTATGCCAATGGACATACCCATTCCTTTCAAAACCACCAGACTCGTCTTACCTGTCATACCTGTCTCCCACCACAAACCCCACTGGAGATGTGAGAAAACTCACCAGGGACTTTTAAGGTTAGGCTCTAGGAAAGAGAGGGTTAGGGTCATGGAAAGGGAGGGATAGAGTTAGGGTCAGGCTGTAGGGAGGAAAGTTTAGGTTTAGGCTGTGGCGATGGGAGCCTTAGGGTCAGGCTGCAGTTAAGGGAGTCTTAGGATTAGGCTATAGGTAGGGGATTCTTAGGGTTAGGCTGTGGGGAGGGGAGTTTTATGGTTAGGCTATGGGGAGGGGAGTCTTTGGGTTAGGCTGTGGGGAAGGGAGGGTTAGTGTCCGGCCAGGGGCAAAACTACCATTGGTGCAACAGGTGCAATGGCACTAGGGCCCATACTGATAAAAGTGCCCACAGTCATCATCACTGCACTGCCGAAGCTCCACACAGGGTTACCTAGGATATTATCAGAGCCAAAGCATATTTTTTGCACTTGGGCCCACAATTTGCTAGTTCCGCCTCTGTGTCAGCTGCAGGAAAGTGAGGTTTAGGGTCAGGCTGCGGTGAAGGGAGTGTTAGCTTTATGGAAGGGGAAGGTTAGTGTAAGGATTAGTGAGAGGGTTGGGGTAAAATTTATACTTACCGTTCCGAGCTCAGTCTTCGGTGCTCTAGGGTTCGATTGCTTTGTCTCTTTGAGGCAAAAGCAATCGATTTCCCAGCCAGTTCAAAACTGGCTGGGAGAGAATGGCCCTTTTGAAAGAGCCATTCTCAGTGGAGACTCACACCTGTGCAGGATTTTATTCAGAAATATAGGCAAACTTGGAAAAGGAATAGGTACTGGTGGGCACAGGACAAAGATTTCAGGACAACATAAAATGAGGAATATAGGGAGAGTTAGATTCCAGACAAGAAAGGGAGAACCATGGGATAGAGGGTATAGTAAGGCCTGAAAGTGATAAACCCAGGAGACAAGATGTACCCCAACAGATAATGGAATCAGCAGGACAGTAACACACAGATAAGAAGCCTGCAGACAAAGTGTAGTAGAAACCAAACACAGGATAGCACAGAACGAAAAAATCTCTAATGCTGCACTAGATTATTATTAGTATCTAATAGCAATATTAAAAAATATACACACAAAAAGATTATTGTGTTAAAAAAGAAACAGCACTCGTTATTCAATTAAAACATTTATTAAGCTTTAAAAACAAACACCATAACTAAATGACTAGCAAATGCTGTAGAGTCCAATAAGGAAGTAAAGAGTCCAATAATCACATTATACATTGTTAGATAAGGAAGTCTCTGAAGGTTGTGCACAACAACAATTGATAATGGAACTGATAATAAAATGTAAAGATGAATTATCATATACTGCCGCAATTCATAGGTATTTTATTTGCTGACAATCGTGCATCCGCATCTGAACTCACAAGCCCGGACATGCGCTTGTCACCAGTTTAGCTATCTATGATTAGTGGTGGTATATGATTATATACTGCATGCTAAACTTTGTTTGGGTAAGAGAGGACCACTACTCTAGCTCAGATGGAGTTACGCTTCAAGGACGCTACGTTAACTTTTCCGTACCATTCCCATTTTACATACATGAAGGTTGCCTTGTTATGAAGACAAGGGGTTTGATGAAAAGATTGTAGGGGACTAATTTAAGAGGTAGAGGTTTTTTTTAGGTAGCAGAGTAACAGAGTAACAGAACAAATCAAGAACATGCCAGAGACCAGTAAACTAACACACAGCAAAAAATAGCTAAAAAGGTCTACAGCAGCTCCTAGTGGCAGGTCATGGTAATTTCCACATATAAGAATAACTGGTCTAGGTCTTCCCCTAGAGGAAAAACAGGATACAGCAGACCAGGATGTAACTTGCCCTTATTGTAATATTTGCATCCCCCCCCTCTTGCAGAGTGAAAGCACATCCATTCTGCAGTATCTTTCCCTGCCATTGGAATTTTATCCAGGTTGGAATTCTGGATCCAGAAGGCCTAGATCCATCCTGGAACCTAGTGATCGGAAAAGGCCCCTTGAAGTAAGTCTGGATCCGATTCGTCGTCACATTGAATAGTGATTAGCACTTGGGAGAGGGGGGAATTAAATAATTGGTTGCGTTATATAAATAAACGTTAATAATAATACCTGGAGAGAGGGAGATTTCCGAGGAACTTTGACAAAAAAATGACTTAAGAGAAAAGGACGTAGATAAGTGGAATGGCCTCCTATCAGCTTTCGTAGAGGCATAGGGCCATATTCAGAGAACTGTTTTTTTATGTACACAATTATATGCACGGCCGGAACAAGAAAACACCCACCAACACCCCTGACACTCCCCTCTCCCGAACGTGCTGTCTGGGTCTTACAAGTCCCTAGACCACTCTGTTTGATTCTTTATAACCGCGCCTCCATGCATTCATTTAAATGCCCCCTACCCACTTTTATGTAAATTTCCAAGTACGGATTTCTACGCCGCCCATTCGCACGTATGTACCCAAGTGCGATTCACATGCCCGTGCCTAAAGCCCTCACGAGCGTATATTCAGCGTAACTTGCGTAAATGAAGTTACTGTGCATGCACAATTGATCCGATCCTAAAAATACACACGAAAATCCCATCAAAAACGGATCTCTGAATACGGCCCTAATACAGTAAATAAAAGAGGGAACCGGATCCAGGATACAGTAAAATGGAAGTTTTTCCACTGGCTGTCAGGTAAAAACATATGCAATTTACAACTGGAACCGGTCCAGTGATATTTTATTGTACATTGAAGGACAGAATGATCCCAACTCACAATTATCTCAGTATAAGACACTGCATAGGAAGGAGTCTATACAAACCGGGCAGCACGATGGCTCAAAGAGTAGCATTGTGCCTCTCAATGCTGAGGTCATGAGTACAATTCTCGAACTAGGCCTTATCTGTGTGGATACAAGGAACAAATGAGGTCCGGCGCTGCAAACATACATTAAATAACACTATGTGTCAGCACATAAATAAAAAAGAGGTTTAGGTCACAATATAGCTATATTGGGTTAAGCTCACCTGCCCAGCGTCAAGGCACCTCCTGTAGGTGAGTCCCTATCCATTTGCTATATGTGTACACAGGAGGTCTCTGTTAAGACACTACCTGCATTTGAATAGCCTGCAGCATGTTTGGTCAGACTCCGAAATAAAACTAAACAGTAGCAAGAGAAATGGCTGCGCTTCTATCCACTAAATTAAATATGTGCAAGTGTATATATAAATAAAGTTACTAAGGACCAAGGACCAAAGTGACTACTATGTAAATACAAGGAACAAAAGAGGTCCGGCAGATGTTTGTATGTTCGCCTCATGGCTGCGGAGGTTTCCTCTGAGTGTTTCTGTTTCCTCCCACATGCCAAAAACATACTGGTAAGTTAATTGGTTGCTGACTAAATTAACCCTAGAGTGTTTTATGTGGACCGGTGTGGTCGGTTTATGGACCAGTGCTGAGCCTTTTGACAGTCATTAACAGCACTCCCTTAGAGGTATCTAGGAGTTAAAATTTCATGTGACTCAAAGGTAGCCAAGCAATATAGTAAAGAGCGTGTGGCCTCACCTAGAATACTGTGTTCGGTTCTGGAGGCAATGGCAATGATCCAGAACTACGCCGATGCGCTGTGCATAGTCCTGGATCAGATGCTACCTGGTGTAGCTAGGGAAACCCGTTCCTTAGTTGTGTAGTTATGGTTAAGGGGGCGTTCCTTGCCATAACTATGCAACAGTTAGGCAAGGAAGGCGTGGGGAGGTAAGGCATGCACAGATCGATGTTATGCATACGGCCACAGTAACAACGGCGGCGGCCATAGTTGTGAATCAGCCCCAATGTCACCAGAAAGACATAAATACATTTGATCCTGTGCTAATGAAAGAAACTAAAATGGTGCATGGCCTGTGTCACACAACATACAAAGAGTCTAGAGGATTTACACATGTATAGATTGGAGCAAGGAAGGGGCAAAGTAGATATGACAGCAGCTTTAACATAAAGCAAGAGTTATAAACCAGGTGCAGGAGGATGTCATTTTACAAAAACAAAAACCAGCTAGGCAGACTGGACCGTTCCCTACA
>WWET01005858.1:42564-72410 GCA_011038615.1 Limnodynastes dumerilii
TATAAAGCAATTGGTTGAAGATACCTTAAGGCTCCTTCCTGAGCCTGTGTAGGTGAATAGTATCCAGCAGGGGGAGTTGGAGCACTGACAGTGTGCACTCTGCAGTGCTCTTGATCCGATTCCTGTCCTATGTTCTCTGTAATAAATACTGTGAAAACTGTAAAATGATTTAAACAGCTGATGGCTTATTGCCTCCTGCAAGTCTCTGGTTTGAAATGGTGATCTCCAGCACCAACCCTACGCGTTTCACTCGTCCGTATGCGAGCTTCATCAGGGACAGGCAGTACAGGAATGAAGTTTGTCTTGCATCAAGGCTATTTAAAGGATGAGCTTCTGTTTTCAATTAACAGCTGATTGAAGGTGTTCATTATTAGCAGACTGATGTATTATGCACCTGTTGTGCAATGGTGGATCTGCTCTGTTGTTGGCCGTTGCCAGGGGTAACCTATCGACATTGATAAGTAAAATTTGGGTCAGAGAGACATATTTGGGGAAGAGGGATGGAATCAGGAGACTAAGAAACAGAGGGGAAAACAAAATATGTATCTGAATGAAGCAGGTAATAGCGTGGAATGCTAAGTGTGCAGGTATCGGAAGGTAATGGTCTGTGTGTGATATGAGAAGAAAAAGGGATGTCTGAAAGGAAGACCGTAGCGATGGGGTGAATGAGAATTTTTATATATCGAAACCAAAAGTTAAGATGAAATAGATTGAGTAGGAGAAAGAAACAGAAAGAACAGCAGAAATTGGAACAATAATGAGAGAAAAAGAAAAGAATGGCAGAAAAATTGACAAAAAAATTGGGCAGAAAAAAAGAATAAATTAAATAAATAAATCAATACATAGAATAAATAGAATAATAGTTGAATATAATAAAGTAAAATAAATAAATATAAATAAATGAATAAATAAATAAAAATAAATGAAATTGGAATGGAAAATGAATATGATAAGAAAAAAAAAAAATTAAAACATTTTCGTTCTGGTTAGACTGTGGGACAGGGGGGGTTAGACTGCAGAGTGGGAAGTGTTAAGGTTAGGCTTGAGGATGAGGATGTTTAGGGGAGAGTTAGGCTGTGGGACAAGTATGATTTGGGTTAGGGGAAGGTTAAGGTTAGGCTGCAGAGACTGGAGGGTTAATGTTAAGGGTTATGGGTAGTTATGGTAAGGTTGCAGGAAAGGCAATGGTTAAGGTTAGGATGAAGTAAACCTACCTGTGGCCATCGGAGTCTTTGCAGATACAACAGTCGCGGAAGTGAAGCTCTCTGGTTGGAAACTGCCAAAAAATTATGACCTTAAAGGGATCAGTTGAAAGACAGACCGTTGGAGTGGCAACTGCACTCGATTAACAGCAGTGCTGAGATGTTTCTTCTTATCTGCTATAATAGCTTTTTTATTTTCTAGTTTGCGGACCTTCATTAAGTCTATTGAGTTTTACATTTACAAGGACTATGGGCCAGATCCTGACCTATGGGCACCTTACAGATGTCAGTACAGCAAGCATCGCATGCCCCGTGCAATCCCCACTGTCAGTAGGAAATCTGGACACTTACAGGCCGGATTCAGATCTCCGGCCGCAATGCAATTGAGGCCGGAGTTCTGCGAAAAGTGCTACTGCGCATGCGCAGTAATTTTGGAATGTAATCTACGTTACTTCTTGCAACATAAATTGCGTACACGCGGTCTTTAACACCGCGTGTACGCAATCCACATTGCAAGAAGTAACGTAGATTACATTCCAAAATTACCGCGCATGCGCAGTAGCACTTTTTGCAGAACTCCGGCCTCAATTGCATTGCGGCTGGAGCTCTGAATCTGGCCCTTACATGTCCAGATACCTACTTTAACTTATGGCCACATACCTGATCGTAATGGGGCTTCCCCCGACCTGTCCCATCATTAGCATGTCTATCTCCACCTTCACGGCAGAGATACGACGATTCAGCTATATGCATTCTAAACTTGTACCTTTAAGACAGTGCAAGCCCTTGTTTGTGGAGTTCCGAGTGATAGACCCTACCTTAATATTAGCGATATGCCTCCACTAAAATTGGCGACGGATTGGAAATGAGAATCTGTTGTCTAATCCCTGCCCTTACTGTACATTGAAATACTGTATTAAACCTCTCCCACTTGTTACCGTAAAATGTTTAGTTGCCAGAACCAGAAGTATCAATAAATGGAACTGTCACTTGAATTGCAATCTTATGAAAAATGTCCACTTTGCAGACCTTTATCGTAGAATCCATTAAATCATAGCCTTACGCCAATTACACAATTGGAAAATAAACATTTATTGTTGAACACCAGTGCGCAGAGTCTAGAAATTTTAAAAAGAAGCAATGCAGTTATTAAACTGGAACTAACGTTCTGTGGATTGGACGTATACTGTTTTGAAGACCTCCTACCTATAGAAGCCGTTGTGTTTGTATGATTTCATCTGTAACTGATTCATGTTCATTGATTTATAACTGTATCAAAAGTGTTTATTACATTAGAGTTACATAAATTAAAGTGCTAAATGGCAGGGGACTTAATTCCAACCAACTAGGTGTCCCATCACCATGCCAATATGCAAGAGCCCTTAACCTTGCACCTAACAAAATGGAGGGAGGGAAAAGCACAGGATCAAAAAGGCAGTAACTGGTTTTAAGGCTTTTTGCCATCTCTTCTAAATCTGCCCCCCCCCCCAGTCCAGTTCCAGTCTAGCATGTAAGCGCACTTATACCTATGAAGACCTTATTTCTATCTATCATCAATTTCACGTTTGGTGAACTTAGCTGAGGCTACAGGCTACATGGAAGCTGTTTTCTGTCACATATGTCATCAGTGTCCAGATTGTGTTATTGCCATTTTTCTTGGCGATAGCTTTGTCCATGATGCTCACTATACAGTATTTAAAATATGAAAAATGTTAAACATATACCACAAAATATAGTATAAATATTGTGTGCTACTTAATATTTTAAGCATGGAAACTGCATAATGATATCCACATATGTGACATAAGACATTTACTGTATATTGTCTTTAGCAAGAGTCCACCTCCCTATCATGCGATGGGCGTAGTTCGCTACTCCGATGAACTGTATTTCATCGTCCACTCTCTGCAGCCTATCCCTAACCATCCCTGTCAGAAAGCATAACCTTAACCGACCCCTCTCCGCAGCCTAACCATAACCGTCCTCTTCCCACAGCCTAACCAAAACCATCCCTATCTGCAGCCTAACCATAACAGTCCCCTAACCCTAAACATCCCCATCATGCATCCTATACTTAACAGCATTGGGAATGGATACCTTATCAAATTCTGAGCAATCAACATTGTACCTGCTCCAAGACACAAATATTCTTTATTAAAAAATTTTCAGCACAATTAATCCGTTAGCTGTTTCGGTGTAGAAATAGAGATTGTCGCAGCCCCAACCGCGTGGTTATGGTATGGCACCAAAATCATGCGCCTCTTGAGTCTCCACTTTACTTACATAGGGGTAGATCCAGAACTACGTCTGTCTTCCATAGACGGACATAATTCAATGAACAATAGCTACTGCGCATGCGTGGTAGCTATTGTACGTAATCTGCGTATCGTTTCAATACGTAGATTGCGTATATGCGGTCTTTTAGACTCTCTAGTCGTTGTATACCCAAAAGCAGGAGTATTCTTCTGTAATGTGTGAAGCAATTGTAAATTATGTACAGAAAAAATGGTCAGATGTTAAATAACTATTCCTTGAAATTGAACTAATAACTTTAGGAAAAAATCTTCAACTGATAGAGAGAAAAATCCTTTCATCAGAAAGCAACGGCAACATCTGCATGTATTTTATAATGTGATCACAAGGAAATAAATCTGTGAATTACTGACCGCGAGTATATTTATGGACTCAGACATGCCCTGTAGCTCATGTTAGTGATGTGAATGAAAGTATGTGGACTTATGTTAACATTCGTGTCTGGATTTGCGGGTAATCATACTCAAGGTTTCATTATTCCGCCCCTTCCTTTCCCTATAATGTCCATTGGATCGCATTCCATTGTAACTATGAGTTTGCAAAAGTGTGGTCAATGAGTTTAATGTCCTGATTCAATTGACCCCAATGTTTTTGCCTGTTTCAGTAGCCAAACATCCCAGATTTTTATGCACAATTCTATGGGGTGCACGTAAAAATTTGGTATGTAAATTTGCGCATTTAGCTTTGCATTCTAATAAATCGGGCCTTAAAAGTTAAACTGGTCAGTATCTGTATGCAACATGCAAAAGCAAAGTATTCCCCCTGCATGCAAAGAATTTTTTTAAATTATTCTAAAATTTAGTATTTTTTTTCCCGGGTGTAATTTTACACCTGACCTCTTATTTTCAAATTATGGCTCTTGTCCCCAATCCTTAAAATAATCCTTTACTCAGCCATTATCCATGTATCCACCTTATTTCTAACCATTCTTCAAGCTAGTTAATCGTGTAAATAGAAAAGAAATCCAAACTTTATTGGAAAAAAATAACTTTTTCAATAAAAACAGAAGAAATGTTTTGTTTCTAAAATTAAAAATCAATAATTAAACCCCAAAGGTACACACAAGGTGATGTAATTCCATTAGTCTCTTCTACTCCCAGTGGTTCTACCTTAATGATTTACACAATTACTTGAGGCTCAGGAAACTATAAATATGACTTTTTTATTTGCTTTGTTCTATTCTTTGATGGTGATTTTGAGTCTTCTGCAAAATTACAAGGTATTGTACAGTTATTTGTCTATATTGAATCTACCCTTGTGAATGCATATTGTATAACATAGAACATGTGTTTTGTAGAAATTGTAGGTCACTGGACACAACAAAAGCCAAAAACGTATATAGTATAAGACCACTGGTTACTGGTCATTATGAATGGCTCTTAGTGCACTCTTTGGATGTCTCTAGCACGTTATAGTAGTGGCTTGTTCATTTCCTTTTCAAGGAGCCAACAAAATTTCAAGCTCTCTGGATGGAAATAAAAAATCTTGTTCTGGATTCTTTCTCTTACCATCCTTCTCCTTTGGATTAATCCTATTTGCTTCTATGTATCCAATATATAGTTTAGTCACATCTTGGAACCTTGGGCAACATTTTTTATTTTACACCTCTATGCCTACAGTAGATATGAAATTCTAAATTAATTGTTGTCTGTTGAGTTCTACAGTTAATATTTCTCTCCTTCAGCACCTAAATTTGACATGAGGAACCACACTTATAGTAAAGAATTTTATTTGTTGCCATTTTCTGACAAATATGCTTATACAGCATTAATTACCAGTGTATTGTTCTTTCTATATATTGTTGGATTAGTTATAAATTCTATTATAATCACAGTGATCTATATTGATGATCAGTTACATACCCCCATGTATCTATTCCTCTGTAACCTGGCCTTAGTAGATATCTGTTATACAACCAACACTGTCCCTAACCTGCTGTACATGTTACTATCAGGAGATAACACCATGTCCTTCATACAATGCTTCACACAGATGTACTTTTATGTTTTGGTTGGCTCCACAGAGGATGTCCTAATATTCATTATGGCCTATGACCGATATGTTGCTATCTGTGATCCGTTACACTATCACAATATCTTAAATAGGAAAAACTGTATCTTAATTGCATCAATTACCTGGACATCAGGATGTTTAAATTCATGTATGCTTACAGTTCTTACAGCAAACATGTCCTTCTGTCACTCAAATAAAGTCCATCAGTTTTACTGTGATCTTAAAGCTTTGATTAGCAGCTCCTGTGATGGCACTGAAGACTTCAATATTGTTGTTTATCTGGAATTATTTGTGTATGGCTTTTTCCCAGTTGTGTTCAGTGTGGTATCTTACACAAAGATTATCGAGGTCATCTTCAAGATCAAATCTAAAGATGGCAGAAAAAAAGCCTTCTCCACCTGCTCATCCCACCTCACCATAGTCATGATTTATTATGTGACAGCTTTATGTATGTATATGATGCCATCCTCAGAATATTCCAATGTCCTAGATCCGATCTTTGCAGCTTTGTACACTGTTGTCACACCCATGATTAACCCTCTAATCTACAGTCTACGGAACAAAGATGTGAAAAGGGCTCTGATAAGACTATTGGGCAATAAATTCAGTGGTAAATAAAATTTTAATTAAAGTTCATTATCCGTGTACTCCAGAGGAATCTGGTGGAGTTTGAAAGTTTCAGAAATAATTGCACTATTTTCTCATCACTTATGCTAGTCACAACATGTGTTATGAATATGAAAACAATTAACCCTTGTTTTTCTGTTAAGAGAACACTGAAATATAAATGCTATTCATCTTGCATATGATCAAGAGTAGAAAGTGTTTAATAGAAAATGGTTTGTCAAATACTATTACCTGATGTAGCTACATCTGTGGCAGTAGTTGTAGTCATAGTCGTAAAAGGGCGATAGAGTCATTGTAAGGGAAGGGTCTACCCCTTCCCCATAAGCACGGTCGTACGATAGTACTTACGCTAAGGGAACATCTGACGCGCACGTGCAAGGTTCCAAGAGATAATTTTCTCTAGAGTACAAAAATAAAACTGTTTAGTATTTGTGAGCAATAAGCAAATTCAGACAGTATTAACCCAGCATACATTTTTTTTTAAGGTGCACCTCCTTCACCCTCATCACATAGAGTAATCATTTTTAGATGCCTTTTTCTGTTTATTGTGGACATTTCCCTGATCTGCATCTACAGGTTGCTGTCAGACTCACCTTCTTATTAATTACCAGCACCTGATCAGCCTGCTTTAATAGAACTGCCCTGGCTGATTAATGTTACTGGTAATTCTGTGCCTCATTTAGTTTTCTGGTTGACCTGTCTCTTTTGTGTTCCCTGGTCTCCTGTGTCCTTATTCCATGTATCAGGGTGTCAGTATTCATTCAGTCTGCATGATTTGCTACTGTGCATGCTCAGAACTGAAAAGCATTCAGAGACGTTCCATTCAGAACATAGCGTATCCCTGGCGTCCGGAGCCTGCGCTCTTAGGGGAGTGTTGAGGAAGAGAAGGGGTGGTGGGATATATTCAGAGCAATTGCACTTGATCCAGGTCAGGACGCAGATGTAACAAGATTTACTTTACATTAGATATTTTGCACCTTCTGCTGGGTCATATGTAAGGTGGGCACTCATAAAAAAAAACTACTAATATTCATTATTTATATTTTCCTGTAAATTCATTTTTTCACTGCTTTAGAGCATAACTACAACTAAAGCTTCTGTTCTATTTATAACAGTTTGTAACCCTTTCAAATACATTATACAAACCTGCACATGCATAGTGTATTCACAGAGAACTTGTCCTGTTACCTTGTGTATGTGGATCGAAGTACCAAACCGTCAATTACAGCACACAAGTATGGCACACAGGATGAGCAAGTATTTGTGCTCAGATCTGGATTGGGGCCTCTTTGTCTGTTACTCTGTGCTGTTCCTGCAGCTTGGTTTTCATTGCTATATGGGGTCACCTCCAGCTTTCGTGACCTGCTGGGAGCCTGCTGCACTAGCCTATCTCCGCCATCAGGGGCTCTAGTGAAGACTAGGCCCCAGTGAAAGCTTGTGCCCTGGTAGGTGACTGTTCCTATGTGTATGTAACACTTATTGTTGCTTTTTTTTATCACGTAATTTAGACTTTATCATACACTGTTACACCAAATAAATTTATTCCCCATAAGCTGATATTTACTAAGGCACAAAATTATTATAATAAAAACCCAAGAGCATAAAATCTTAGTGATGTAATTCCATCATATATTTTTTTCTGTTCCCCATAGTCATAATTTTATTAATGACACAAATACATGAGGATTCACAAAGTATAAATATCTACCCTATTTTCCCTGTGTTCTGTCCTATGACTTAATTTAAGGGATCAGATTTATGCAAAATACATGGTATTGTACACTGCAATTTATATTTTTCTTGTCTGTACCTGTGAATGTGCACAGTATAAATCAGCAAATCTAAAATCTTTCTTTTGGAATCTTCTATCAGGCCATTAAAACACAAAGCACTGTGTAGTAAATAAGGAGCACAAGACTAAAAAATAGGTTAATAATAAAACTTTGCAGTGTTTGTTTGCTACTTTTTTGGTTCCAGTAAAATGTTTAATCTCTGATCAAATTTACCTCTATTTTATCTTTTGATCCTAATGCCTCCTCTATTAAAGTGAGGGTGTCTCAAATATTCTTAGATCAATGATGGGGTAAGTTTGGGCTTTTCTACACCTAATTTCCTTGGTACCCTAATGTTTTCTGTATTGTAAGAATATTCAGAGCTACAGTTACACCTTTTTTTTAGGTGCAAGTGTAGACCTGAGCAATACTATGTTGAACTGCAGGGGAGGCAAATTTACATTGTGAAAGCAAAATTATATTTGATAGGTGAAGTTTCTTAGCTGAGATCTATTTTATGAAATTAAACATAAAGCTATGCAGTTTTTGAGTTCTGTGTGCAAAAGTAACGTATTTTGCTTGCATGCAAAGGATATATGATTAATTAGCACCCCTTACTTTGCAAAATGGTATAGCTGAGCTGTATACTTACACCTAAAAAAAGGTGTAAGTGCAACTCTGAATCAATATTTACTAAGGCACAACATTATTATAATAAAAACCCAAGAGCATAAAAACTTAGTGATGTAATTCCATCATTTATTTTTCTCTGTTCCCCATAGTCATAATTTTATTAATGACACAAATACATGAGGATTCACAAAGTATAAATATCTCCCCTGTTTTCCCTGTGTTCTGTCCTATGACTTCATTTAAGGGATCAGATTTATGCAAAATACATGGTATTGTACACTGCAATTTATATTTTTCTTGTCTGTACCTGTGAATGTGCACAGTATAAATCAGCAAATCTAAAATCTTTCTTTTGGAATCTTCTATCAGGCCATTAAAACACAAAGCACTGTGTAGTAAATAAGGAGCACAAGACTAAAAAATAGGTTAATAATAAAACTTTGCAGTGTTTGTTTGCTACTTTTTTGGTTCCAGTAAAATGTTTAATCTCTGATCAAATTTACCTCTATTTTATCTTTTGATCCTAATGCCTCCTCTATTAAAGTGAGGGTGTCTCAAATATTCTTAGATCAATGATGGGGTAAGTTTGGGCTTTTCTACACCTAATTTCCTTGGTACCCTAATGTTTTCTGTATTGTAAGAATATTCAGAGCTACAGTTACACCTTTTTTTTAGGTGCAAGTGTAGACCTGAGCAATACTATGTTGAACTGCAGGGGAGGCAAATTTACATTGTGAAAGCAAAATTATATTTGATAGGTGAAGTTTCTTAGCTGAGATCTATTTTATGAAATTAAACATAAAGCTATGCAGTTTTTGAGTTCTGTGTGCAAAAGTAACGTATTTTGCTTGCATGCAAAGGATATATGATTAATTAGCACCCCTTACTTTGCAAAATGGTATAGCTGAGCTGTATACTTACACCTAAAAAAAGGTGTAAGTGCAACTCTGAATCAGCCCCAAAGTATTAACAGTTCCATGTCTTCAACAGTGATAAATAGCAAATGGTCCAAGAAAAAGGTAAGATAAGTTTCCACAATGGTTACTCCTTTCTTGGTATTAATGTGTCCTTAAAGTTTCTTATGTATTTGAAGTGAATAGTTGAAATAGGTCCCCAGCGGGTTCTCCATTTATTAAGGTCAGATATTCTCTCCTCTCCTCTCATGCATCAAAATGAGGGTATTAAAAACATATTTAAAAATTTAGATTTTTTTCACAATAAATAAACTGATATCATAAGTGTAAAAATGAATACAGGCACATCAAAACCACATAAAAAACCTTAGGTGAAAATCACCTTAACAAGAAGTTAATTTGAAACGTGTTGGTGGGGGTTATTTCAGGAGGATCCACAACTCTCTCTCCATTGCTCCTTAATGGAGACTTCATCTCAGGACTCTGCAGTCTTTAACTATCAGACCTTTAACATCTATGGTACAAAAGCTGTCTTTTCACCTGAGTTTTTTTAATTTGTTTTTTTATGTGCCTATATTCATTTTCATACATATGATATTTGTTTATTTGTTGTAAAAATCAAATTTATTAAATAGGTTTTTAACAAACTTATATATTCATCCAGAAATTGAAAACATGAGTACTGTATATACTATGGTAAAACATCTGAACAATCATGTATTACAAAGCTAGGTCAGAAGGCTTCGCGCTTACAGTTTTTAGAGTTCGTGTCTTTCTTTACTCGTTGTTTCCTGCCGAATACAATTCTGGTGCAGTCTGTGTCTTCCTTTTCTTTCACTTGTATCTTTCCACGTTCTCTTACTTCTTCCTTCTATTTCTCCTGCGGTCACTTCAGTCCTTGGAGGTAATATAAATAAAAAAGATCCTTGTGTAGGATTGATAATACAGCTGATATCACTTCCTCTTATCCTACTCAAGGATCTTTTTTTTTTTGCAAATAGTTGTTATGATCCAAAAAAAAAAAAGTATTATTTTTTTTTTTCAAGTTATGAGTAGTTAGTACTAATGTTCTGTTCGGGTCAATTTGAGCCAATGTGAATATCATACTAGTGAGTGACCATAAATGTTTTGAAACACATTACTTCAACAATAGTAGTGTATTTACGCTATCGTAAGTACAATGCACTGCCCCTGGCAATCCCATCGGATTGACGTACTTTTGCAGATTTACGTCTACCAAACCCTACCTTATCTTTTCCAAGTGTAACCGCACTCGTACGTAGCATCCTGACGGACGTAACTGCCTAACCCCGCCCATACTGTACAATTTAAATGCCTCCGCCTCCATTGCATAGTTGGAGCATGGATACAGCTAACGTATTTTTGGCACACCCCTTCGTATGTAGTTACTACAATGTCATGGCCAACCTATACTTAACAGCATTGGGAATGGATGCTGCTCCAAGACACAAATATTCTTTATTAAAAAATTGTCAGCACAATTAATCTGTTGGCTGTTTCAGTGTAGAAATAGAGATTGTCGCAGCCCCATCCGCGTGGTTATGGTATGGCACCAAAATAATGCGCCTCTTGATTCTCATCTTTACTTACATATACTGTAGTTGTCTCAATTACAATTATAATGCTGACATTTTTGGTCATCATTTTCTACTCACGGATGTAGTTTTCAATAGTTCGTAACCTTTTTGTTTGTGAATTTTCCTAATTATTTTATGGATCTTGTTTAATGCAAAGAAAACGAAAAAATGATGATATATCACGCCTGCAAACAACTACTGTAAAATGCAAAACTACCATCAGTATGAATCATTTTTCACCTAGTTCACTGTTATTTATGACTGTTAGATCTGAAGGGACTGATCTATACTTAAAACCAAAAACGTAACCAACATTAAAAAAAACACATGCAAAAATGGTATATGTCGTATCCAGGTGCAAATGTAAGTTGGATTCTTTATCCATTTGCAAGTGATTTTTTTGTAAACAGCTACATAAAAGTCAAGTTGCGGTTTCCTCTCTAGTCATTCCATACCCAAGAGCAGGAGTATTCTTCTGTAATGTGTGAAGCAATTGCAAATTATGTACAGAAAAAATGGTCAGATGTTAAATTACTATTCCTTGAAATTTAACTAATAACTTTAAGAAAAAATCTTCAACTGATAGAGAGAAAATCCTTTCATCAGAAAGCAACATCAACATCTGCATGCATTTTATAATGTGATCACAAGGAAATAAATCTGTGAATTACTGACCGCGAGTATATTCATGGACTCAGACATGCCCTGTAGCTCATGTTAGGGATGTGAGTGAAAGTATGTGGACTTATGTTAACATTCGTGTCTGGATTTGCCGGTAATCATACTCAAGGTTTCATTATTCCACCCCTTCCTTTCCCTATAATGTCCATTGGATCGCATTCCTTTGTAACTGTGAGTTTGCAAAAGTGTGATCAATGAGTTTAAGGGCCTGATTCAATTGACCCCAATGTTTTGGTCTGTTTCAGTAGCCAAAAAACCCACTGATATTTATGCACAATTCTATGGGGTGTGCGTGAAAATTTGGTATGTAAATTTGCGCATTTAGCTTTGCAACCAAAATAACACAGGATTTGCATTCAAATAAATCGGGCCTTATAAGTTAAACTGGTCAGTATCTGTATGCAACATGCAAAAGCAAAGTATTCCCCCTGCATGCAAAGAATAAATTATTCTAAATTTGAGTATTTTTTTTCCCATGTGTAATTTTACACCTGACCTCTTTTTTTCAAATTATGGCTCTTGTCCCCAATCCTTAAAATAATCCTTTACTCAGCCATTATCCATGTATCCACCTTATTTCTAACCATTCTTCAAGCTAGTTTATCGCGTAAATAGAAAAGAAATCCAAACTTTATTGGAAAAAAATAACTTTTTCAATAAAAACAGAAGAAATGTTTTGTTTCTAAAATTAAAAATCAATAATTAAACCCCAAAGATACACACAAGGTGATGCAATTCCATTAGTCTCTTCTACTCCCAGTGGTTCTACCTTAATGATTTACACAATTACTTGAGGCTCAGGAAACTATAAATATGACTTTTTTATTTGCTTTGTTCTATTCTTTGATGGTGATTTTGAGTCTTCTGCAAAATTACAAGGTATTGTACAGTTATTTGTCTATATTGAATCTACCCTTGTGAATGCATTTTGTATAACATAGAACATGTGTTTTGTAGAAATTGTAGGTCACTGGACACAACAAAAGCCAAAAACGTATATAGTATAAGACCACTGGTTACTGGTCATTATGAATGGCTCTTAGTGCACTCTTTGGATGTCTCTAGCACGTTATAGTAGTGGCTTGTTCATTTCCTTTTCAAGGAGCCAACAAAATTTCAAGCTCTCTGGATGGAAATAAAAAATCTTGTTCTGGATTCTTTCTCTTACCATCCTTCTCCTTTGGATTAATCCTATTTGCTTCTATGTATCCAATATATAGTTTAGTCACATCTTGGAACCTTGGGCAACATTTTTTATTTTACACCTCTATGCCTACAGTAGATATGAAATTCTAAATTAATTGTTGTCTGTTGAGTTCTACAGTTAATATTTCTCTCCTTCAGTCATTTCCCTTCTCCAGGTACACTGTATCACCTCATCTTTCTCCTGTGGTTTCTTAAATATAAATTGATTTGATCTCTTCTTTTCCAGCCGTTCTTTGAATTAAATCTTGTAATATTCATTTGTTCCCTATTATTACAACAAAGCTGGATTATTTTTCCTTAGTTGTGAAAAGTTCTGATGTTCTCTATTTTACATACTATGCAGTATCTAGTTACTATGTAGGCATTATGGACCTATGTCTAGGGCAGCATGGTTTAAGGGCCAGCATATGCATTCATTTTTGTTTAATTGATTTAATTTGCCTAACTTTTATTATTTATTGTTGACTTTCAGTTCTGGGGAAAAGCCCTTGACTATACTGGATGTCACAATACCTGAACCACCATATTATATAATATACCTTACACAATGGACACTAAAATATTATACAAATAATGTACTTTTAAAGAATCACCTGAATTTGACATGAGGAACCACACTTATAGTAAAGAATTTTATTTGTTGCCATTTTCTGACAAATATGCTTATACAGCATTAATTACCAGTGTATTGTTCTTTCTATATATTGTTGGATTAGTCATAAATTCTATTATAATCACAGTGATCTATATTGATGATAATTTACACACCCCCATGTATCTATTCCTCTGTAACCTGGCCTTAGTAGATATCTGTTATACAACCAATACTGTCCCTAACCTGCTGTACATGTTATTATCAGGAGATAACACCATGTCCTTCATACAATGCTTCACACAGATGTACTTTTATGTTTTGGTTGGCTCCACAGAGGATGTCCTAATATTCATTATGGCCTATGACCGATATGTTGCTATCTGTGATCCGTTACACTATCACAATATCTTAAATAGGAAAAACTGTATCTTAATTGCATCAATTACCTGGACATCAGGATGTTTAAATTCATGTATGCTTACAGTTCTTACAGCAAACATGTCCTTCTGTCACTCAAATAAAGTCCATCAGTTTTACTGTGATCTTAAAGCTTTGATTAGCAGCTCCTGTGATGGCACTGAAGACTTCAATATTGTTGTTTATCTGGAATTATTTGTGTATGGCTTTTTCCCAGTTGTGTTCAGTGTGGTATCTTACACAAAGATTATCGAGGTCATCTTCAAGATCAAATCTAAAGATGGCAGAAAAAAAGCCTTCTCCACCTGCTCATCCCAGATGAGCAAGTATTTGTGCTCAGATCTGGATTGGGGCCTCTTTGTCTGTTACTCTGTGCTGTTCCTCCAACTTGGTTTTCATTGCTATATGGGGTCACCTACAGCTTTCGTGACCTGCTAGGTGCCTGCCACACTAGCCTATCTCCGCCATCAGGGGCTCTAGTGAAGACTAGGCCCCAGTCAAAGCTTGTGCCCTGGTAGGTTCCTGTTCCAAATGTGTATGTAACACTTATTGTTGCTTTTTTTTATCACATAATTTAGACTTTATCATACACTGTTACACCAAATAAATTTATTCCCCATAAGCTGATATTTACTAAGGCACAACATTATTATAATAAAAACCCAAGAGCATAAAAACTTAGTGATGTAATTCCATCATTTATTTTTCTCTGTTCCCCATAGTCATAATTTTATTAATGACACAAATACATGAGGATTCACAAAGTATAAATATCTCCCCTGTTTTCCCTGTGTTCTGTCCTATGACTTCATTTAAGGGATCAGATTTATGCAAAATACATGGTATTGTACACTGCAATTTATATTTTTCTTGTCTGTACCTGTGAATGTGCACAGTATAAATCAGCAAATCTAAAATCTTTCTTTTGGAATCTTCTATCAGGCCATTAAAACACAAAGCACTGTGTAGTAAATAAGGAGCACAAGACTAAAAAATAGGTTAATAATAAAACTTTGCAGTGTTTGTTTGCTACTTTTTTGGTTCCAGTAAAATGTTTAATCTCTGATCAAATTTACCTCTATTTTATCTTTTGATCCTAATGCCTCCTCTATTAAAGTGAGGGTGTCTCAAATATTCTTAGATCAATGATGGGGTAAGTTTGGGCTTTTCTACACCTAATTTCCTTGGTACCCTAATGTTTTCTGTATTGTAAGAATATTCAGAGCTACAGTTACACCTTTTTTTTAGGTGCAAGTGTAGACCTGAGCAATACTATGTTGAACTGCAGGGGAGGCGAATTTACATTGTGAAAGCAAAATTATATTTGATAGGTGAAGTTTCTTATTTTATGAAATTAAACATAAAGCTATGCAGTTTTTGAGTTCTGTGTGCAAAAGTAACGTATTTTGCTTGCATGCAAAGGATATATGATTAATTAGCACCCCTTACTTTGCAAAATGGTATAGCTGAGCTGTATACTTACACCTAAAAAAAGGTGTAAGTGCAACTCTGAATCAGCCCCAAAGTATTAACAGTTCCATGTCTTCAACAGTGATAAATAGCAAATGGTCCAAGAAAAATGTAAAATAAGTGTCCACAATGGATACTCCTTTCTTGGTATTAATGTGTCCTTAAAGTTTCTTATGTATTTGAAGTGAATAGTTGAAATAGGTCCCCAGCGGGTTCTCCATTTATTAAGGTCAGATATTCTCTCCTCTTCTCTCATGCATCAAAATGAGGGTATTAAAAACATATATAAAAATTTAGATTTTCACAATAAATAAACCGATATCATAAGTGTAAAAATGAATACAGGCACATCAAAACCACATAAAAAACCTTAGGTGAAAATCACCTTAACAAGAAGTTAATTTGAAACGTGTTGGTGGGGGTTATTTCAGGAGGATCCACAACTCTCTCTCCATTGCTCCTTAATGGAGACTTCATCTCAGGACTCTGCAGTCTCTAACTATCAGACCTTTAACATCTATGGTACAAAAGCTGTCTTTTCACCTGAGTTTTTTTAATTTGTTTTTTTATGTGCCTATATTCATTTTCATACATATGATATTTGTTTATTTGTTGTAAAAATCAAATTTATTAAATAGGTTTTTAACAAACTTATATATTCATCCAGAAATTGAAAACATGAGTACTGTATATACTATGGTAAAACATCTGAACAATCATGTATTACAAAGCTAGGTCAGAAGGCTTTGCGCTTACAGTTTTTAGAGTTCGTGTCTTTCTTTACTCGTTGTTTCCTGCCGAATACAATTCTGGTGCAGTCTGTATCTTCCTTTTCTTTCACTTGTATCTGTCCACGTTCTCTTACTTCTTCCTTCTTTTTTCTCCGGCGGTCTTCTCAGCCCTTGAAGGGAATATAGATAAAAAAGATCCTTGTGTAGGATTGATAATACAGCTGATATCACTTCCTCTTATCCTACTCATAAGAGGAAGTGATATCAGCTGTATTATCAATCCTACACAAGGATCTTTTTTATCTGTATTCCCTCCAAGGACTGAGGTGACCGCAGGAGAAAAAATAAGGAAGAGGTAAGAGAACGTGGACAGATACAAGTGAAAGAAAAGGAAGATACAGACTGCACCAGAATTGTATTCGGCAGGAAACAACGAGTAAAGAAAGACACGAACTCTAAAAACTGTAAGCGCGAAGCCTTCTGACCTAGCTTTGTAATACTGTATTGATGTGTTTACCAAAACGTGTGAATTTGTCACTGTGAGGGAACACATTGTAAAAAAGGTTTGTTCATTTATGATCAGAGTGTAACCTAGAGGAGGAAGGGGATCGTAGCTAGAAAGGGAGCGCAGATTAGTGACACTCATTCTATCTGAACGATCATCTTTACCATCAGAAGAAGAATAAAGGCCACATTAAAGCATAAATTCCTAAACTCCTAAATGGTTCAAACACATTTTTTAAACACTTTTAAAGGTTAAACTATAAATTTATATTAATATGATCTGGAGCAATAAATAATATTTACATTGAGTTTATTTTTCATAGACACAGTACTATTATTCAATGTTTTGTGCTTCCACCCCTAACATAGATTATACAAAATGTATGAATGTAGTATACATGCAGGCAGAACCGACATATGGCTAGGACAGTACAGTTCAAGGGGCAGACTATCCACTGTACTATCTATGTTGATTGCTTTTATATTTCCGACTTTACTTTTTGTTCCTGTATTTTGCACAATCTTTTTTGCCAATTCTAGGTAAAAAAAAGGTGCATTCCTATAAGATCATGTCAACAAAATTATTATACTAATAACATTGTTTCTTTAGAGTACCAAACTAGACATGTGGAACCAGACTTATATTACAACATTCTACTTGGTGCCATTTTCCACCAAATCTGATTATACATCTCTGATAACCAGTGTGTTTTTCTTTTTATATATAATTGGTTTAATCATCAATTCTGTAATTATTTCTGTGATCTATATTGATGATCATTTACACACTCCCATGTATCTATTTCTTTGTAACCTGGCCTTAGTAGATATATGTTATACAACCAACACTGTCCCTAAACTGCTGTATATGTTATTATCAGGAGACAACACTGTGTCCTTCATCCAATGCTTCACACAGATGTACTTCTATGTTGTGGTTAGCTGTACAGAGGATGTGCTGATTTTCATTATGGCCTATGACCGATATGTTGCTATCTGTAATCCGTTACGCTATCACAGTATGTTAAATAGGAAAAACTGTATTTTGTTTGTGACTGTCACTTGGATATCAGGATGCTTTAATTCGCTGGTGATTATAATTCCAGTGTCAAACATGTCCTTTTGTCACTCCAATATAATACATCACTTTTATTGTGATACTAAAGCTCTAATTAACATCTCCTGTGCTGGCAGTGAAGACTTCTATGTTGTTATCTATTTAGAATTAATAGTTTATGCATTTTTCCCGGTTGTATTCAATTTGACATCTTATATAAAAATTATTGGGGTCATCTTGCAGATAAAAGCTAAGGATGGAAGGAAGAAAGCCTTCTCCACCTGCTCATCACACCTCACCATGATTATTTTTTATTATGTGTCAGCTTTTTCTGTATACATGTTGCCGCCATCAAAATACTCCAATATCCTAGAACCAATTTTTACTACACTATATACAGTGGTGTCGCCCATGATTAACCCTCTAATCTACAGTCTACGTAATAAAGATGTGAAATGTGCTTTAATGAGACTACTGAGTAGTCAAACCAAGTAGTAATCAAAGCCTAAATTGGAATTTATTTAAAGTTAAATTATATTTAATTATTTTAAGACTATAGAGCCGGCTTAAGACCTGTACGTTGCATAAGTATTCATAATGGTAACTTCTGCACTTTTGTGCATCAGATTTTCGGACATGGATCTTCAGGACCTTAAGGAGGGCTATCTGAAAAGGACGGCTCATCCCTTCTAAACTCTGCAAGGTGGGGGGATGTAAATTTTTCAGTTCTGACTAAATTTAAGAGTTCAGGACCATATTCACAACTAAGAGATCCGCACCTAGCTCACTCATTCAGCCCCTACGGGCTACCTTAACTAACCATGTTAAGAAGGAAACTACGCATGGAGAATGCCTTTTCCCGCCCTCCCCGGCAAATCTAAATCCCTCCCCCCTCTCAATTCTAACTAAGCACTCCCCGAGGCAGCATAAACACACCCCTTTCTTCCTAAACTACTCTTTAAAGACCGCATGGAGGCAATCTACATACCTAACTGATATGTAGATTGTGTAAATGTACTACCGTGCAGACACAGTAGTCACATTCTTAAAATTACGCACCTAAGATGCCGGAGCTTCTTAGGCGTGGACCTCTTATCCACACGTGGCACTTAAGGCTCGGTTATGGCAAAATGAAATATGGAGGAAAGTGCCCAATATAATCATATGTAACATGGAAAAGTCTTATGCTTTCTACAATTTATTCTTAACCCTGCTGTACTGTTCAGGTCTATTTGACCCAAATAAAATTTGTTTTGATGTCAGTGCATTATTTATGTAATTAAGATTTCCATATTTTATTACTTTTATTTTTTTTTTGCAAATAGCTGTTATGACCAAAAAAAAAATTTTTTGAATTTTTTTTTCCAAGTTATGAGTAGTTAGTACTAATGTTCTGTTTGGGACAATTTGACCCAATGTGAATATTATACTAGTGAGTGACCATAAATGTTTTGAAACACATTACTTTAACAATAAAAATTCAGAAAATGAGGAATACAGGGCCAGATCCAGACCTATGTTCTTTTTACGTTTGTTAGCGTAGTGTATTTACGCTATCGTAAGTACAATGCACTGCCCCTGGCAATCCCATCGGATGGACGTACTTTTGCAGATTTACGTCTACCAAATCCTACCTTATCTTTTCCAAGTGTAACTGCACTCGTACGTAGCATCCTGACTGACGTAACTCCCTAACAACGCCCATACTGTACAATTTAAATGCCTCCGCCTCCATTGCATAGTTGGAGCATGGATACAGCTAACATATTTTTGGCACACCCCTTCGTATGTAGTTACTACAATGTCATGGCCAACCAGAGTTACGTGTCGTAAAAATTTCCATGCGCATGTGCAGTACATTACGCTAGCAGCTAGTGTAACTTTGTTTGCAAGTTTTCTTTTGATTCTCTCATTTGGCTATAAATACACAGAGTGGAATGACTCATATGTAGTTGGAGATTGATCTGTGTATGATCAGTATCATTATGGCCAAACGAAAACCTTTGACTCAGGCGTATCTATAATGGGTGCGGGGTGTGCAGTGCACACAGGCCCCTCAGAACAGGGGGCCCTGTGGCATTCATCCTGCACTCAGGGTTGGCAGGTACTTGCAAGGTACCTTGAATCTATAACCCTGCCTAGGCTGTCTGAGGATGGTCAGTCTGTTCTTAATGCCCCAATTCAGGTCGCCCTATATGCCCTATTTCAACAGTTTCAGGAGGGAGGTTTTCTCCCTGAAACAATGTGGGAGGCCCTCATAATAGTAATACTCAAACCGGGAAAAGATCCACTCTCAGTTGATTCATATAGACCCATATCGCTATTAACCACAGATATTAAGATATTTGCTAAAATACTGGCCACATGGCTTATCCAGGTAATAGAGGAGCTGATAAACCCGGATCAGACTGGGTTTATGCCAAAGAAATCTACCTCCATCAATTTAAGGCGTTTTTTCACTCATCTGCAATTGCGGCATCTGGAGGGGTTGGAGGAGGTGGTGATCTCTCTGGATGCTGCAAAGGCATTTGACTCTATAGATTGGGGCTATCTGTGGGGGGTGTTGGAGTAGATGGAGCTGGGATCTCAGTTTATTGGTTGGATTAGGGTCCTTTATTCTGAGCCACTTGCTAGAATATCAATCAATGGATATATTTCTGATCGTTTCACACTTGCTAGGGGAACTAGGCAGGGGTGCCCGCTGTCCCCGTTTCTATTTGCATTGGCAATGGAGCCTCTTGCCTGTGCCATTAGGATGCAATCTGCAATCAGGGGAATTATGGTGGGAGATACGGAGGAAAAGATCGCCCTATATGCGGATGATCTTCTGTTGTTTCTGACAGATATGCAGGGGTCATTGGATGCCCTTCTTCAAGTGGTCAATGAATTGGGGATATATTCTGGTTTGTTAATTAATTGGTATAAGTCTTATATTATGCCAATGCAGGGTCTGGTTCCGGAGACTCCCATAGCTGCTTGCCCTTTAAGATGGACCGCTCAATTTAAATACCTAGGCATTCAAATTTCCAATAATATGACTCAATTTTGCCCTAACAATCTGCTGCCCCTTATTGCTGGTATGGAAGATAAAATTAAAATATGATGTAAATTACCACTAACAGTAACGGTAAGGGTTAACCTGTTAAAAATGTCTATTCAACCTAAATTACTATATGTCTTGCTGCAGTCACCAATTCCGGTACCATTTAAATAATTCTCCAAAATCAACTCTATATTTAGTTTCTTTGTTTGGGGGAATAGGCGAGTCAGGATTATCTAGATCTAGAGAAAAAGGGGGAATGGCATTTTCAAATATTTTGATGTACTATATGGCGGCTCAATTGTCTCATTTGCGGGATTGGGTCATAGACTCTTCTTCTGGTGATCTTCATTGGACCTTGGTTAGTCAGGCAGGTTTTGAGCACACCCCCTCGCAAGCTCTTCTGTCAGGCCTTTATCCGAATCACACTGCTCCTCTCATAATTCAGGCTCAGAAGGTGTGGAGGTGGTCGCATAAATTTCTTGGAGGAAAGGATGTTGATCCAGCTACCCCTCTATGGGGCAATTCCAGATTTCCGGAACTGAGGGGTTTCGAGGGGGTGGAAATTTGGCGTAGATATGATATCCTTACCTTTCACCAAATAGTGCGGAACTGTGTCCTCAAAGCGTTTCCCCAACTGCAGAATGAATTCTCCCTCCCTGGCTCAATGTGGTTTGAATATTTTAAGCTGAACTCTGCGGTTAAGGCTCAGTTTGGCCATTTAATTCCTTCCCTAACTATTTCTCCGGTCCGGTCAATGCTGTTGAATATTGGTGATGAACATGTTATCTCGGGAATTTATTCGGCATTGACCTTGGCAGTTTCGAAGGTGTCACTTGATCTTCCTCAGGGCACTATGGGTGGTGGATATATGCCCACTTGATGATGAGGAGTGGGAGGGGTTTCTAAGTAGCTCTCAGAGCATAACTGCAAATATTAGATACAAATCTATATTATCCACAGGGCTTACCTTACTCCGTCCAGATTGGTTAAAATTAGTGCCACACATTCAGGAGCATGTCCAAAATGTGGGGTGATGGGAGCTGATTTCTTACACCTCATATGGTCGTGTTTGAGAGTGCAGAGGTTTTGGAACAGGATTCTTGAATGTATAGGACAAATGGGGATAGTTCTCCCAGCCAGTCATCCTAAATGGTGTATTTTTGGGATTGGGCTTGAAGATCTCTTTACTAAATATATTTAATTATACATTAAATCTCTTTGTATGTGGGCTAAAGTGTGCATAGCTAGAACATGGTGTGCTCCAGTCCCTCCTCTGGTTAGTGACTGGATGGGACTAGTGAATACTTCACTGAACCATGAAAAATGTAACTATTTAAGCATTTAATGCATCCCTTACAAGTTTACAAAAATTTGGGATGGCTGGTTAAATTCTCCTTATTATGTGAGCTCCCCGCCGGATGATTCACTGCCATAATTATTTAATAACCCTTGATAGGTAATGATTGTAGGTTCTTTTACAATGTGGGTACTCTAAAAGTCAATTTATGTTGTTTTTCCCACATGTTATGGTATAACGGGGTTTACAAACCTGTGTAAAATAAGACGCTGTGCTTGGATCAATTTTAAATATTCGTTTAATGACACCATGTTTAATGTTAGAACATGCATATGTGATAAACTGTATTGCTGACAAAACTTTCAATAAAAATTATCAGTTTTATCTCTGTGATCTTTTACACTTATTCGCTGGTCAACACTATCTTCTCTATTTTATAACTAACTGCCGGCCCAGGCCCAGAGGATGGAGATGTGTCCCACTGCTTGCCATCTGGTCTATATTCAGTTATACAAAAGTTGACAGTAATATATTTAGTACTACAACCACTCTTACCATCAAGTTACTGGTTACTTACCAGCTGTACCATCCTCTGCTCTATTGGTTCAAAAGGTTTTTGCCACTACAAATATAAACAATAACAATGTTTCTTATCTTTATTTGATCATATTGCAACACTTCATTACTTAACACAACTGTTTTTCTATGTTTGGATTCTAAGTCACTTACTGGGATTGTTTTTTCATTTAATCATACCGTTACATTGCACAACTATTTGTTTCATTGCCCAGTGCAACAGTTTCCCATCTATCCGTGGATTGTAAACCATATACTGAGACTTATGTATGGTGTGAGTGAAGATAGTACAGCTGAAGTCAGCCCTTACTGTGCTATTTTGCATCTCCTCCTTCTCACAGATCAGACAGGCTTCTGCTCTATGAGATGTCCCACCTCACCATTGGATATTCGCCAAGGACGGAATCCATCCTGGAAAAGCAGCATCCAAGCATGGGCAGCTTTACAAAAGGAGGGCGTTCTCTGTAGTTTGCCACAGGTAAGTAAGAGAGAGAGACTTGTAATGTTGTTGGGAGTCTGAAGTCTTCATTTACAGACAGGGTTAATCCTCCACACAGAGCTCACAGTTGGAAGATCTGGGTCTAATCAGAGTTAGTTAGAGCCCTGGAAGACACCATAAATAGCTGGTTTGTGCTGTGAGCGGGACAAACAATACCATCTTAGTGGATGGTGATCAGGGAGGGAACTGTGTATATAGCTAGCTGCATGGACCTGGGATTATAAATACTGCTGCTTGTTTTTGGAATGCTTGACTATACCAACGGCTGTATAAATCACTCTGACAATAAAAAACAACAATCTGGTTCAGCAACCCTGTGTCAGCAGTATCTGCTTGCAGTGCTTATCACAAAACATATAATAAAGTATAATGGTAAAAGTCCACTGTCTTGATTGTGTAAGTAAATGTGTAACAATACATGGTATTCAATATTCATTTATCAAGGGTTCAAATAAGCTGAATATATAATATTATGCTGTATTTAATTACATCTTCTATCTTCTGTCTGTTGTATCAATAGTGCAGTTGCCGTCTGATGACTGGTCGGCTAATGTGTAGGATTCTAGCAGAGGTTGGCAGCTCAGGACAGCGATCAGCACTTATTTATAAACAGCGAGTGACTAGCAATGTATTTATAAACAGCGAGTGGCTAGCAATGTATTTATAAACAGCAAGTGGCTAGCAATGTATTTATAAACAGTAAGTGGCTAGCAATGTATTTATAAACAGCGAGTGGCTAGTAATGTATTTATAATCTGTGAGTAGCTAGCAATGTATTTATAAACAGCGAGTGGCTAGCAATAGATATATAAACAGCGAGTGGCTAGCAATGGATATATAAACAGCGAGTGGCTAGCAATGGATATATAAACAGCGAGTGGCTAGCAATGTATTTATAAACAGCAAGTGGCTGCCAATGTATTTATAAACAGCGAGTGGCTGCCAATGTATTTATAAACAGCGAGTGGCTAGCAATGAACATATAAACAGCGAGTGGCTAGCAATGTATTTATAAACAGCGAGTGGCTAGCAATGTATTTATAAACAGCGACTGGCTAGCAATGTATTTATAAACAGCAAGTGGCTGCCAATGTATTTATAAACAGCGAGTGGCTGCCAATGTATTTATAAACAGCGAGTGGCTAGCAATGAACATATAAACAGCGAGTGGCTAGCAATGTATTTATAAACAGCGAGTGGCTGCCAATGTAATTATAAACAGCGAGTGGCTAGCAATGTATTTAGAAACAGCGAGTGGCTAGCAATGTATATATAAACAGCGAGTGGCTGCCAATGTATTTATAAACAGCGAGTGGCTAGCAATGGATATATAAACAGCGAGTGGCTAGCAATGGATATATAAACAGCGAGTGGCTAGCAATGGATTTAGAAACAGCGCTCAGTACTCATAAAGCACTGCTTTAAGCTTACAACTTCTGACAGCTCAGAGTTCTGTGGGTGCAGGGTGAACAGCAGCTATGGGCCCACCTCTCCTCTGGGCCTGCTGCAGTTTTGCCTCTGCTTGTTGTATTTCTTGCTTGGCATTGTTCTCATGCTCTTGCATCATGTAAAAAGAGCTAATATACAGACCTATGTATTGCACTATAATTTAACATTGTATTATGCTACTGGAAACTTATAAGGTATGATATCCCAATATCCACTCATAGGTCCTGATTACCCCTGTAACATCCGCACATGTGCTTTGTTCTGTATGGAAGAACTACTGTAAAAGGGGCCGGCATTTAATATCCGCATGCCTAAACCACTCCAAGATATATTAGGTATTGTTTGTTCGAAGGAAAATTATTTTGCCAACTTAGCTGCCTATTACCACAAAGTCTTTGATTTCTAGCTTCACGTTAACTTGCTACCACCATTAATCCCCTGGGGTGTTAATTTCAGTATTTATTGGTGTATACAGTGGGGCTCAGAAAATGCTTTCCATCTAAGATGCTCATTTCGGCCCTGATTCAGAGATTGAAAATAAGAACTTAAAGTTACACCTGGGCTAAACCATGTTGATTTCAGGGGAGGCAATTTTCATTTGTTGCAACAGTATTATAGTTAAAAGGTGATGTTTCCCAGCTCAAGTCTAATTAGCAGTTTAAAAGTGAAGCCGATCAGGTATCTGTGTGCAATAAGTAAAAGCAAAGCATTCTCCCTGCATGCATAGAATAAAATTAACTTGACTCCCCCTGAAATCAACATGGTTTTGCCCAGGTGTAACTTTAAGTTCTTATTTTCAGCCTCTGAATCAGGGCCTTCGTGACATGATGGGAAAGCTAGCTTGCAGCCCCTAAGTAAATCATTAAAACTTTATTTATTTACCTTTTAGCAGATGCTGGCTTCCTGCAGAGATCAGGCATACACTTTCTCTATAGGACATGTTTAATGATTTCTGAGAGGTTTAATGATCTCTGAGTTTTCTCCAGCAGGTAAGCCAATCATGCATGGCTGAATTTTCCATGATTTTTGGAAAAGTTTAACTGAACACAACTGTGTGTATTAATTATTTTATTCTGTGTATATGTGTTATAATAAAACATTATTTTTATTTTACCAAGGTTGTCACTTTTTCTATAACATCTCCTTTTTATATTTCAAGAATATTAGAGGCTAGGAAAGCCAGGCAAGAAATGTACTAAATGAATATGAAACAAGTGTTATTAATTTAAGGTGTTTGGCTGTGGTTGTTGTCTGTTTAAAATATGTTTTTAGAACCACTGGTAATAAGAAAAATACTGAAAACTATGCAACATGCTAAATTTTGGAGCAATCTCAGTCCTGAAGATCAGATACTACTAATTTACATACACAGAGTTCATATTGAATCTTTGTGTTATCATTTAATTTAAAAAAATGGAGAATTTACACAGATTCATTTATTAACAATATTGGGTCTAAAAAAACTTAATACAATGAAAAAATGGAAAAAAGTGTAATACTCATTAGCCAAATAGATTTTGGGAAAGTAATGACAACATTGTTGTTTCTTTTCATAAAAAAAAAATGACAAAGTATTTAGCATTTCTTAATTGGTGTTATTTTGTAACAGTTTTATTTTCCACAAAACAATGAAAAGTCTTTTTCGAACTTAAAAGACATTGATACTGTTAAATTATTTTGCAATGATCAGTTAACTATTTACTGTACCAGAAAATCACAAACAATATTTTCATGTCATGACATTCTGTACAGAATCCTCAACTTGACAATTAATCTTTTACAATAATTTATGTAATCCCAGTAAAGTTGTTTTAATGTCTTTATTCCATAGACATTAGATAAATTAGAGGGTTCATCATGGGTGTAAGAACTGTAAGGATGTATTTAAAGATTTGGAGTATTCTGATGGTTACTTCATGTAGACGGAAAGACTTGTTGTATAATACATCATGACGATGGTGAGGTGGGATAAGCAGGTGTAGAAGGCTTCTTTTCTGCCATGCTTAGATTTTATCTGTAGGATGACCCAGATCATTTTTATAAAAGATGTCACACTGAACATAAATTATAAAGTTTTAACACCAAAAAATCCAGGTAGATAAGAATATAGAAGATTATGGTCATGGAACAGGAAATATAAATTAAAACTTTGGCATTACAATAAAACTGGTTAATGATATGTGAGTGATAGAAGGTCAAGTTAGAGACTGTAATTGTAAAACAACTGTATTATTTAATCTCAATATTCAAATAGCAATTGTGATAAAAAATATTTTTTTCTTATTTAAGATACTGTGATAGTGTACTGGGTTACAGATAGCAACATATTGGTCATATATCATAATGAATATTCAAACATCTTCAATGGAGTCAACAAAAATATAAAAGTGAGAATCATTGTACAGTATCAAAGACACAATGTTATCTTCACATCATAATATCTGTACAACAATTTAGGAACAGTAGTTCCTGATTACTTTGAGGCAGTACTAAACATTAGCTGCACAGGTGCTGTAAATTAATCAGACAGGTACAGTGGAGCACAAATACTGCTTTTAATTTTAAGATATTGATTTTGTGACATGGTGGAAAAGTTAGATTGCTGTTCATTAAATCATAAAAGGTTTGTTAATTTTCCAGTTAGCAGCTGCTGGCTCAGACAATGCAGCTGACATCACCCGTTCAACTCCCAGGATGAGTCATACAATCTTTCTGTAGGACACTGAATGGTTGAGGTCAGCTCCATTGTCTGATCACTGTAGGAAGCTGTTATTGGTTAATTGATAAGTACATTAATTGATAGGTTTAATGATTCCTGAAGCCCTATTCAATTTTCCCAAACAGATGGGCCTATTATGCATGGCAGAATTATCCCTGCATTTGAGAAGGATTTAACTGAGCACAACTGTTTAGTCCAAACAGCAGCCCCTAGGGTCAGATCAGGAAAATATCCAAATATTTAGGAGGCACAAATGCTCGAGATTGCCCCTAGGGACAGACAGGAGCACTACAAGTTCTGATAATGTAAAACATATAGTACTTTCTTCTATTACTAATAATAAAAACTATAATAACAATTATTAATAATAGGTAAAACTACCTTATGTTATTTTTTATTAATAGGGAAATTACAGTATGTCATATTTATTAATGAGGAAACTATTGTGTGTTATTTTTAACACAGCATAAAACTACTGTGGCTCATTTATCATAATGGATAGTTTGCCCATTATAAATAATGAGCCATAGTAGCTATACACAGTAATTAACATTTATTAACAGAGGTTAATACTGTATGGAATTTTTAATACTGGGTAAAACTACTGAGGGTCATTAAATTGCTCAAAATCGTTTTGTCCCGTATTAAAAACTAAAAACAACCCAACCACATTAAATGATTTTACTTACCCTAGTACTTGTACTTAGTATTCTTCCATGCTGAGTTTGCAGTCTATCACAGCTGGGGAATCCTGTGAGATTGATGATGTCATCTATATAATGAGACCTTGAGCTACTACATACTATACAGTTTGCGTTACCCCCATTAATTTCAGCAGAGCCCTTTTCACGTCTTTATTACGTAGACTGTAGATTAGAGGGTTGATCATGGGAGTAACCACTGCGTATAATGTGGTAAATGCTGGTTCTAGGACAATGGAGTACCCTGTGGATGGCATCATATAGACAAGAAACCCTGTAGTATAGTAAATCATAACAACAGTCAGGTGGGATGAGCAGGTGGAGAAGGCTTTTTTTCTTCCGTCCTTAGATTCTATCTGCAAGATGACCCTAATAATGTTTATATAAGACATGAAACTAAACAATAATGGAATAAAAGCGATTATCAAAAATTCCAGATAGACAACCAAATAGAAATGATTGGTGCCAGCACTGGAGATGTTAATAAGAGCTTTAGGGTCACAGAAGAACTGGTGTATGGAATGTGAGAGACAGAAGGACATGTGTGATGCTGATACTGTGATCACAACTGAATTTACACATCCTGATATCCAAATAGTGATTGTTAATAAGAGGCAGTTTTTCCTATTTAAGATATTATGATAGCGTAACGGATGACAGATAGCAATATATCGGTCATACGCCATAATAAGTATTATAAGGTTCTCAGCAGTACCAGACAGTCCAAAAAAGTACATCTGTGTGAAGCATTGTATGAAGGACACGGTGTTATCTCCAGATAATAACATGTACAGTAGGTTAGGGACAGTAGCGGTTGTATAACAGATATCTACTAAGGCCAGGTTACAGAGGAATATATACATGGGGGTATGTAACCGATCGTTAGTATAGATCACTGTAATTATAAGAGAATTGATGATTAACCCACACATATATATGAAGAAGAACACACAGGCTGTTAAAGACGTATAATCAGATTTGATAAAAAATGTCACCAAGTGGAATTCATTAACACAAGTCTGGTTCTTCATGATGTCCTTTTATACGTCTGTTAATGAATTCATATATTGATTGTGTGTTCACAGTGCTGTAAGCTGGATATTTTGTGCCCTTTATGATCAAGCCTTTATTTCCATTACTCTCCATGGAAAAATACATGATTGGTAAGACAAAAGATCAATGAATAGAGATGTTAAATGAATAAATTTGACAACACCTATAGAACATGTGGATACATCCATCTATGTGCAGTACTTTTTCATTTGTCTAATACAACTCAATACTGTATAAAAGTATACAATGGCAAAATAATTAGTCACACGGGATCAGATTCAGAGTTTTAAAATAAGAGAGGAAAGTTACACCTGGGCAAAACCATGCTGATTTCAGGAGAATTATAGTTCATCTGTTGCAGCAGTATTAGAGTTGAGAGGTGATGTTTCCCAGACCAAGTCTAAATAGCAATATAATAGTAAAGCTGGTCAGTATCTGTGTGCAGTAAACAGTTCAAAGATATATCCCTGCATGCAAAGAATACAATTAACCCCCCTGCAATCAACATGGAGTAACTTTCCTCTCTTATTTTCAATCTCTGTGTACCGGATCCAGATTTAAGATCGTCAGGTGATTTATGCACGCAAGGTGTGTAAATCACCTGACTGAACTGGAGGGCGCCCAGATGTTACGCTAGGATTAGTGTCCGAGCCCCGTTGCATGCAAATGGGCTGGAGGGAAGCATGTAATGTGTACAGTGTGGGAGGGGGCTCCCACACTGTAGCGGATCAGCGGTCGTACGGACCGCTGATCCACCCCTCGCAGTTAAGGCAGGC
>WWET01005859.1:1114-19082 GCA_011038615.1 Limnodynastes dumerilii
ATATATATCTATCAATTGATATAGGGGGCGCTTAATGGTGTACTCAATCTTTTCAGTGAAGAAATATTTATTTTAACATTCAGTTCGTAAATAAAAACTTTGAAACAAATAAAATAAAATACAATGTTCATGAGTCATGTTTGATGATGAATGATGCCTTACAAGTAGTATCAAAACTAGTGGAGAAGAACACAGAAAAGAGTGAATGGGGGGCCGCTTTTTAATGGTGTCAAAACAAGGTGTAACAGTTAGTGTATAGCAGAATGGTTATGTATAGTGGCGGTTGTGTAATAATAAACACACATTATGCTTTTAGTGCTTTGTTACATTTTTGTCTACTGATTTTTTTTGCATTATATATTCTGCAGCTGTAAACAGACATAAATTAAGACAGTTCCTTTGGATTGCAACCCAAATTTTGGGGGCAATTGTTAAAAAAATAAATATGTTGCAAGTCATGTTTGAACATTTTACAAATGAATTATAATGTTGTTTGGTTATGGTGTTTTTTATGTTTTGTAAATATTTTATTATAAAAAAATGCTTCATATAAATAAATGTTTTATTGCAAAAAACAAGTGTAATGTGTGATTTTTGTTTTTGTTTTTTGTGGGGTGGGGGGTAGAGGTGATGATTGCATGTTTGAAAAACAGAAGTAATTGTGTCTGTATTAGTTGATGTGGATACCATTTAATGTTTGTCCATATCAATCTTGCCCTTAAAATAAGTTAAAAGAACATGGGCAGCTATGGTGGTCAGTAGGTTTGGTATGGAGGGTTGAGTAGACAATTAAACATAGGAAAAATGCATTTGGGGTTTAAAGCCAGTGTGATGTCAAGATCTTAATGGCAGGATTGTTGGGCGTTTTGATAACAGTGCTAATATTAACTTGTCAATAACAATTCATATGCATAGCTCATTCCTTAGATATGACTACTTTTTCATGCTCCCAAACATACAAATGGATCCACCATGAAGGAAAGTTTTCCCTTTGTGCAATTTTTGGTTTAGTATTCATTCTTTGTTTATTGAGATGAAAAGTTGTACAAGGACACAATGCACAAATTGAGCAGCATGTGAAAGTGTTAAAGCAGAGGACAACATCAGAGCAAATAGTGATTATAACATAGTCTACCTTAAGACACTAGACATGGAATCGCCTTCCCAATTATTACAGTACAAAGTAACTCTCACAAATTACAAAGGATGTGGCTGCACAAGAGGATGATGTACAAAAAAGGAACAGCAAAAAGAAAACTGAAAGGGAGGAAGAGATGGGGGAATAGGAAGCAGGGGGGGAAGGGGGGGGGTAGCCATGATAGACTTAAACTTTCTGAGGACAGGGAGATCCTGGGGGGTGCATTGAGTCTACATAAAATATCCAGGAAGCCTAAGTGGCCAGGTAATCTTGAAATCTATCAGTAGCCGAGAGAATGATTTAATCCATTGACCGATAGAATTCAAGTCTACTATACTATTCTTCCAGGGTGGGAATTGTTGTAGAACGCCAGTGAACGGGAGTAAGGGCTCTAGAAGCGTTCCCAATGTGCATAAGAAATGTGTGCCTAAAGGCAGATGGGGAACCAGGGGGTAATGACAGGACCCAGAATTTGGGATCCGTCGGGACTTCCGGGCCTACAACTTTTTTTTATTGATTTTTTAAAATTTGTTTTTAACATGCGTATAAACATACATGTTACAGTGGCATCAAGATCAGTGACAAGATAGAAAGAAAACCATACATGCAGATAACATATAAGACGTGAAATGCAAAATACTTTCAAATAAATAAGACTGATCAAAGACAATCTTGACTCTTGATTCCTTGAGCCGAATACATAGAAATGGTCCAAGAAAGTGAACATAGTATGAACTTACATATCTAGCATACAAAATAGTAAAAACCAATCACATAGCGCCGATACCAAAAAAAGAAAAACAAAAAATGTCCTTCTTAATGTAAGTTCTTTCTATAGGGCTGTCTTCCAAACGGGTGAAATAAGAATATAATTCTACTCACAGGAGACGCCTCTTGGGCTTTATGCTCATCACAGAAATTTTGATCCGGATTCTTATTCTCTTTCTTTGATTCGTGGGGGACTGCTGTCTTCCTTCTCCAATCAAGGCTCGGATGATAATTTTATGAAACAAAAAAGAGAGACAACGCTCCAATGGTACAATATTGTATGATAAACAGTATGCAAGTCTTCCACTTATTCACTCACATTACATATATCTTGTGTTCAGACCCATAACAGTAACCATCTAGCTGGTTTACTTAAATGCACACATAAGAGGGGATCTCTCCCTTCGACCTCAGTGAATTCAATGAATCCTATGCAGTAACGTGCTCCAAATATAAGGTATCCTACTCACTAGCTCATTTCTCTATGTGCACATATCAAAGGGAATTATTTCTTCAGCCACAGTAAATTCACTCCGTTGGTATTAATCTCCTTTCGGACAGGGCTATAAAGCCCCGGGGGATTCTTCAGCTTCCAAAAACTAAATAGTTTGATCCAAAGTTTCACAGCCGGCTGATGGAAAAGAGGGCCCGTACCTGGCTGTAAAATAGACTTTGCCGGAGACAGTACTGTTCTACACCACCCACCACCGGAATCCCCGCACCACCGATGCGTTTCAGCTACTAAGTAGCCTTTCTCAAGGTGACACCTCTTTTCCATTAGCCGGCTGTGAAACTTTGGATCAAACTATTTAGTTTTTGGAAGCTGAAGAATCCCCCGGGGCTTTATAGCCCTGTCCGAAAGGAGATTAATACCAACGGAGTGAATTTACTGTGGCTGAAGAAATAATTCCCTTTGATATGTGCACATAGAGAAATGAGCTAGTGAGTAGGATACCTTATATTTGGAGCACGTTACTGCATAGGATTCGTTGAATTCACTGAGGTCGAAGGGAGAGATCCCCTCTTATGTGTGCATTTAAATAAACCAGCTAGATGGTTACTGTTATGGGTCTGAACACAAGATATATGTAATGTGAGTGAATAAGTGGAAGACTTGCATACTGTTTATCATACAATATTGTACCATTGGAGCGTTGTCTCTCCTTTTTGTTTCATAAAATCATCATCCGAGCCTTGTTTGGAGAAGGAAGACAGCAGTCCTCAACGAATCAAAGAAAGAGAATAAGAATCCGGATCAAAATTTCTGTGATGAGCATAAAGCCCAAGAGGCGTCTCCTGTGAGTAGAATCATATTCTTATTTCACCCGTTTGGAAGACAGCCCTATAGAAAGAACTTACATTAAGAAGGACATTTTTCGTTTTTCTTTTTTTGGTATAGGCGCTATGTGATTGGTTTTTACTATTTTGTATTATTAAAGTTTCTTCTTAACATATAGGAAGGCTGGGATATCCTTCCTTCCCATTTACAAGCGACTTTTAAATACCTAGGGAAGCGCATTCACTCTTTCATTCTGTTGTTTTAATATATCTAGCATGTTATACAGTGAAAACCATTTTCTATTTTATTTAAATTAAAATAAAATAACTTTAATAAAGTAAAAGGAAAACAAGCAAACTAGCAGACTACCTAAAACAATTGATTTGCCCCCATTCACAGGTGATTGCCTGCCTGGGAGATCACGATACTATAGGAATCCGCAATCCATCCCCAGCTTTTCATTCCCTTGCTCATAAAAGAACCACAATTTCAGTCATGTCTAAATTACGCATTAAGGACCAAGTGGTTGATTCAAACAGCACTAGTATGTGGTGCTGTTTATCTTACGGTAAGAACTCTATATATACTCCCCACTTCTTGTAAAATCTATGTACACCTTTTTCAACATCCGGCAGCGTAGCTCTACGTTCCAGATGCAACAAGTCTAAAAGAGCAACCTCAACTTGTGAGATAGTAGGGGACGCAGCTTTTATCCATGACATTAAAATTGTTTTTTTTTGCAAAAGTGACTACAACCGTTAGGAATGGCAGATAATGTTTTATCCCTGGAGTCTCCTTCCATTTTTAAAAATTTGCCCACAACATAGCCTGTGGATCAAGCTAACTGAACCTTGAGGATCCAGTTCACCAGTCCCAGAACCTTGTACCAGAATTTTTTGATCTTCCCACACTCCCACATGTTATGGATAAAAGTTGCTTTTTTAGCATGACACTTTGGGCATTGGTCTGTTTCCTCGGATACCATGTGACTACGTTGTGCTTGAGAAATGTAGACCCTGTGTAAAGTTTTGAAATGAACTTCCTGCAGTGCTGTGGATCCCAAAGCCTTCATAATTGTGTCATAATGCTTCAGTAACCTATCAGATTACGACAATGCAGGAATTTCTTTTGCCCAAGCCTTAAAGGGCTGTTCCCAAGCTTTGTCCACCTCAAGGTCTATAATAGCATTATATAAATGTCTGATATGGTAATGATGTGAGGAAAGAAAAGACAGTACCCCCCAAACTATTTGACTCTAGATTTATATTATGTTGAATTTGTTGCCCAAAATGCCGAACCTGTTGATACATATATAAGTGTGAATTTGGGACACTGTATTTTTCTTTTAAGCTCTGGAACGAATGAACCCGGCCCCCTGGGTCAAATATGTCTCGTACTGCCATAATTCCCTTATTCCTCCACATTTTAAATCCGATATTATGTAAGCTTGGTTCAAATGCCAAATTTCCCCAAACAGAATTATACATAGAATTCTTATAATCACTTATACACCTCCTATTCAGAGCCACCCATGCCCAGTAAGTATCTGCAAACTATATATTGCGTAATATGTTGTCAGGAATATCTTGCAGTGGTAAGTGCAGAAGAGCCACCAAGGAATGAGGGAGTACCAGTTCACGCTCCAGGGACCCATTAGTAAAATTTTGCTTGTTTAAGAGCCAATCAGCATTGTATCTGAACAATGCACAGCAAGTGAACAAGTGTATACCTGAGATACCCAAGCCCCCATTTTTGCGTTTGAATTGTAAACATTTCCTGGCTATCCTAGGTTTTTTGTTGTGCCATAGAAATCTGGAGAACAATGCTGAACACCTATCCATGTCTGATTTATAAGGCATTATTGGGAGCATTTGAATGAGATAGGACAATTTCGGAAAAAGTACACTTTTGATAACCGCCGCCCTCCCCATCAGAGACAACGGAGGGTCCATCCAACCCTGTATAGTATTGGCAATAGATTTAATAATGGGATCAAAATTGGCCTTGTATAAAGTCTTGACTGTATTAGTCAGCTGAACCCCCAAATACCTAATTTGGTTATGTGTTATCTTAAATGTGCTACTGATAAGGGGATCTGAGAGAATATGGGAGGCACCAGAGAGCGGGAGCACCTCAGACTTATTAAAATGTACTTTATAACCCGAGAATGAACTAAAATCCTGTATGATTTGAAGGATATTAGGGAGGGATACCTGTGGCTGTTCAATCATCAAGGTCATATCATCTGCGAATAGGCCTAATTTCAGCTCAACTTTACCCACCCTAATTCCCTGAAATTGCTCAAACTGCCGAAGTGCCACCGCCAAAGGTTCCAATGCCAGGGCAAATAAAAGAGGGGATAAAGGGCAACCCTGCCTGGTACCCTTTTTAATTCTGAAGGATCGGGAAAGTAGACCATTACCTGCTATTTGTGTGTAGGGGTCATTATAAAGTGTCATCAATACCTCCGTAAAACCCGGTAGAAAGCCAAACTCTTGTAATGTATGCGTTAGATGATCCCAGGTGACCATGTCAAAAGCCTTTTTGGCATCGAGAGACAGAAGCAGACGAGGTTCACCATTTCCCTGTTTCCTCCAGATGTTGTAGAATAGTGAGGATTTTCCTGATATTCAGGATGGAATTCCTTCCCCAGATAAACCCCGTCTGGTCCACATGGATCACACTCGGGAGAATTTTCTTAAGCCTTTCAGACATGATCTTAGTAAAATGAATCTTATAGTCAATATTCAATAATGATATCGGTCTATAAGATGCCGGAGATGTTGGGTCCCTACCTGGCTTAGGGAGAATTTTGATTATTGCTGCATTAAAGTAAGCAGGAGTCTTTTTCTGTGTTAAAATGGAATTGTAAAAATTCAAAAGAGTACCAGATATCTCTGTGGACAGTATTTTGTAGAAATCACCACTGAATCCATCTCGGCCTGGAGCTTTCAATGACTTCAGCTGTAAGATTGCAAATTGGATTTCTGCTAAAGTAATAGGATTAATTAAGCATTCTGCTTGCTCAGGGGAAATTCTAGGGACCTTGATTATTCCCCAAATTTTTTTTTTCTTTTCTGAATTAATTGGGCCTTGAGTATACAAATCCTCATAACATGTCCACTATTTCCTAATTTTTATGTTTTAAATCTCCCTGCTCAGTTTTCAGTGCAGCCACAAAGGTGCTTCCCTTATGGTCCTGGAGTAGATTGGACAAAAAACGCCCAGGTTTATTCCCCCATTTAAAAAAAAAAAAATATTTCCTATGGGCCGTATATCTATCCCCAATTCTATTAAGCACACCCTCAAACTGTATTTGTTTGGCTTTGAAATCCTGGGAATTAAGGGCAGTTAGATGTTTTAAGTATGTGTGGTAAGCGTCAGACAAGTTTTTCTGTGATTCCTGGTACTCCTTGTCCAGCCCTTTATTATTTGCAGAAGTGAAGGAAATAATAGCCCCTCTGATGACCGCTTTGAATGTTTGCCAAAGCAGCTGGGGCTCCTCTAAGTGAATAGCATTATTAGCTGTGAACAAAGTCCACTGGGATTTAAAAAAAATCCTACATTTTTGGACAAAAAGGTGGGAAATTTCCATTGCTTAGGACCCCCAGAAGAGCCCCCCCATTCCAACTGTGCCCATATCATAGCATGGTCAGATATCACTATCGGCTCAATTTATGTTGCTACTAACAGATGGGAGTAAATAATCTATGCGTGAAAGTGTCCTATAAGCGTCCGAGAGGCAAGTATATGCATGTTCCACAGAGTGTCTAGCTCTCCATATGTCAATTAACTGCAGCCTTTTTGCAAATTGTGGAACCCCCAATTTGGGTAATCTCCTAGTGGTCCCTACTGTGTTCTGCCTGTCAAGCAATCGGGAGGCCACTAAGTTGAAGTCTCCACCTACAATGATAGGAGCATCCATTTTACCTAACAAGTTCCCAATCAGGGCCACAAGAAATTCCTTATTATACACATTAGGAGCATACACATTACATATCACAAAATGTTTACCAAACAATGTTGTATCTATAATCTGATATCTCCCTCCAGTGTCATTGTGTTGAGCGTGAATGATACAGGGAATATTACGACAGATCAAAAGTGCCACACCTCTTGTTTTTGTGGAATAAGGAGCTGAGGCTAATACTTTATACCCTTGTGAATTTAATGTGATAACCTCCGTTGCCAGCAGATGTGTCTCCTGGAGGAGGATAAGATCAATCCCCTTCTTTTTAATATAGGACAGCATCCTTTTCCATTTTATGGGGGAGTGAATGCCCCCCACATTCCAGGACCCAACCTTTAGTCTAACCATTTAAGTACAACCATGTGATAATAGCGAAGGCAAGATTAGAACAAATGCGTGAATTGAGGTTCCATAAACAACTATGCTTTAACATACTGTACATCAAGTACTCTCCTTCCATAGAGGCAAACCAAATAAAAAGTATTCCAACACAAAAATAAATCAAAATGATTTTGTAACAGCACAGTGCACTCAACTTAGGTGCTACTTTAGAAAACATACAAGAACGAATAGGGAGTAGCCCTCTTCATAAATTTTAGAAAAACCAAAGGGACTTCCGTCGTGCTTCCCACCTCCCCCAGGAATAAATGTTGCCTAGTAATTATACACCGCAACAGCATTCTGAGTAAATATCAAATGCCTGAGGATTTCTCTTTCTTTTTTTTCTTTTACCTCGATTTCCTCTCCCCCCCCTCCTTCTCCCCTTTTACCCTTTTACCTCCCCCTCCTACCCAGGTTAAATATAGTAGACCTATCACAATTTTTAGAATAAATCAAGCTATGTCTTCGTAACCATGTAATATATAGTATGGACAGAGATAGAAAGACCTGAGCTATTATATAAAAAGATATAGAGCAAATGCTGTCCATCAACGACTAGGTCTCGTGTCCTCAGAATTCCCAGGTGGTACTTGCTCTTGTGCGAGGAACTCTTTGGCATCTTGTACCGAAAGAAAGTCCTTGTGATCCTTCCCAGAGAATATTCGCAGCCGAGCTGGGTAGATGAGGGCGAACCATCTGCCATCTATGACCAGGGAAGAACACACTCCAGAGAACTCCCTCCGCATCCTTGTAACTTCCGAGGAGTAGTCCTGGAATAACCTTAGCTTGTGGCACTCCCACTGCAGGGTGCCATGTTGCTTAGTGGCCGACCAGAGCGCCATTTTATGTAGATAGTTTAGGCATTTAAAGATAACCGGTCGTGGTCGTTCTTGGAGATTCTCCCTGTGGGGTCCCAGTTTGTGTGCTCTCTCTATTACAAGCGTGTTACATTCCTCTGCAACTTGGAGCAATGAAGGCAAGGTGGTTGTCAAAAAGTCAGGCAGGCCAATAATCCGGAGGTTATTTCGGCATGACCTGTTTTCCAGGTCATCCAGCTTATACCATAAGTCTCTCTGCTTGCTAGCCATTAAGGAGAGATCTTATAAAAAATTCTTTAAAGAAACAACATCTTGGAAGTTGTCCCCCACTGTTTGTTCCACTACAGCCACCCTTTGTGAGATCTGTTTCATTTCTTCCTTCAGGCTATGAATAGCTGCAGTAAATTGTGTTGCTTGGGCTTGTAGCATTGTTTCAGTGATAGCCTTCACTATATCAGTATAGGTCACAGCAGAAGATGTGGGATGAGAGGGCATCCCCTCAGTACATTGTTCCTCTGTATGGTCAGTGCTGGTCAGATGCATCTGCACTGACCTCTATGAGAGCCTCGCTTCCGCTCCCGACCCTTGTCCCGGCGCCATCTTAGCATTCCCACGCTGCATCTCCCCTCTCTGCTTATTAATCTTTGCAGGCATCATGGGGAGCAAGAAACGTTCCATCCAAGCCCAGGAGGAAAGGTAAAAGATGCGCTGCACCTCAGAGCGCTGATTACCGCTGTATAAGGGGTGTAGGTGAGCTGTCCAAAGTGGCGGGGGAATGGAGCTTAGCACACCGCGGCCATCTCCTAATCCTACTGGAACCGGAAGTCCCGGGCCTGCAACTTTATGGGAGATTTGAATTATGTTGTCCCAGAACTGGGAGATTTTAGAGCAGCCCCACCAGATATGCGCCATCATGCCCATGGCTTGATTACACCTCCAGCGTTCTGCAGTAACTTGGGGTAGGAAGGAGTGGAGAAGTTGCGGGGTCCTGTACCATCTTGTCTGGATTTTAATCTGGGTCTCTATGACCGCAAGGCTACGGGAACAAGCCAGAGTGGTTTGAAAGATACGACTCCACTCTTCCTCTGTGGGGGGGTTCTGTATTGTCCCTGTGCCACGCCATGCCTCTTTGGGAATAAGGGATATGTGTGCCTCAAGCGATTGGTTAGAGAAGGGCGAGGAATATGAGACTGGGTTAAACGTCTTGAGGAGGATTGGAAGAAAAGGCGATTGGAAGGTCTTGTAAAAAGTGGTTATGAACCCATCAGGACCCGGGCTCTTCCCAGATGGGGAGGACTTAACAGCCGCCTCCAGTTCTAAAAGGGTGAAGGGGGCATTCAGAGCCTCCCTGTTCTCTTCAGACAATTGGGGATAGTCACAGTCTAGTAGGTAGTCAGAAATTTGGGTCTTGCGAAAGGGGGTGTCATGGGTAAGAGAATGTGATTGAAGGTTGTAGAGTTTTGAATAGAACCGGTGGAATGTTTTTGCAATGTCTTTGTCAAGCGAGAGTTTCTGTCCATGATGATCTGTTATGTTAGAGATAAATGTGAGGGAACGCTGCGCACATAAGGCCCTAGCAATCATCTTCCCTGGTCTATTGCCCCATTGGAAGAATCTATTTCTACACTTGCGATAGGCTAGACTGATTCTATCGTCCAGTAGCTTATTAAGGGCCACCATAGTTTGTGTCAGTTCACGTAAAACTGTTGGAGAGTGTTCTTATGTCACGATTCTAAGTCAATTATTTTAGTCAGAAGCTGCAATCTCTGTGTCTCTTTTTGTTTTTTAAGATACGATACCAGCTGGATGCACCGCCCCCAGATCACACATTTGAGTGCTTCCCAGACTATTACAGGGGAAGTATCATCAGTAGTGTTGTGTTCAATATACTCCGCAAGCATCACCTCCAGCTGGGCCTTGCAATATGGGTCCTGTACTAGACGTTCATTAAACCGCCAGGTCCAAGCCTTGGGGGGAGAGTCAGGAAAGGATAACGCCACTAAGAGCGGGGAGTGGTCAGACCACGTCATTGAGCTGAATGCGTCAGTTAAGAGGTGAAGATGGGCATGTCCTATCATTATATAGTCTATTCTTGTATAAGAGTCGAATGTATGGGAATAATAAGTATAGTCTTTGTCATCTGGGTGGAGTAATCTCCAGGTGTCAACAAGTTGGGCGTTGTGGAATAAGCATCTCATCTGCCTTTGTGCTTTGTGTGGATGCCGTCCTGAAGCGCGTGACGAGTCAAGGTAAGAGTCCAGTTAAGGTCGCCCCCAAAAATAACCGTACCCTCTTTATCAGTTTCCAATTGGTCTAGAATTTTAGTTGTAAAGGAGAGCTGGCCTGCGTTGGGGGCATAAGCATTCACAAATGTGAAGGATTGGTTACGAAATTTACCCCTAACCAGAAGACCTCTGGCATTGCCTATTTTCACAGCAACGGGCTCAGAGAGTATAAACCGCTGCGAGAACAGTATGGCCACTCCCTTTGACTTACTATCCGCGTTATTGTTGAAAAAGGTCAGGGGGGAGTGTTTCTTAAGAGAAGGGGCCGCCCCTTCCCTGAAATGGGTTTCTTGGATGAGCGCCACGTCCACCCTCCCTGTCCGTAGGGTATGAAAGAGTTTGGAACATCACTCTGGGGTGTTGAGGCCTCTCACATTAAGAGATAAAATCTTGTACTTATATGAAGATGCAGCCATCAGGATGGGTTAAACTTTAGAGAACCAGACCCTGTGACACCGGTGCAGCTCCTCAATTTCTCCCAACTGGATAAGAGATGGCTTTACTATAGGGGGGTAAAAAGAAGGGAGGGAGGGGGGGGGAGAAAAAGAAAGCACAGAAGACACAATACAGTCAACATATGATAATGCGTAAATAAGGATATGTGGAGGTCCCAGGCCTTTATAGACCCAGGAATGAGATTCCGCATCAAAGGACATGGTGGACTGTGTGGACACCATGCACTAACTCGTAAGAGCGGAGACAATAACAGGGGTACTAAGGAATTCCAACTTACTGTATGTTTATCACTAAAGGGTGAAAACTTGAATTAAGTAACTTAATATCAAACCTCCCAACTGGAGGGTTTGGAGAACAGTTATGCAAACTAAAGAACCAGTATTAAACCTAGTTTTACTGCTATCAAGCTAAAGGGCCGCCTAACTTGTGTTTGGCTATGAACGATTAAGGAGACTGGGTAGTCCAGAGTAAATATCAGGAACATCAGTCTCTCTGTAGGCAACTAGGAGAGTTTACCATCGAGCGAAAGTTAAGCTTAGAAGACCACTGGTGCGTACCCTCGGTGTTGGCTTTCAAGTGTTTGTCTGGCTAGAGCACGGGTCTTCATCTGGAGTGTTGGCTCTTCACTTTTGGCGCTTTTGTTGTCACCTAGGCTCTCGTCTGGGTAGGGGGAGACCTGGGAGAGGACCGTACACGTTCCACCATTCCGGAAGGTCGATTTTAGGGATTCTCAGGTCCTCAGAGAAAGAAGCCAAGCCTTCTGGGTCACGAAGAACAGCACTCTTGCCATTGTGGGACACTTGAATACTAAGGGGAAAGCCCCAACGAAATTTGATATTTTGTCTGTGTAGTTCCTCTGTAAGAGGCTTGAGGAGACGTTGTTGCTGAAAGGTCTGCCACAATAAATCCTGGAATATCTGGATGGGCGACCCATTAAATTCGAGGTTAGGGCGTCTACGGGCCTTTTCTGTGATTTCTTCTTTGACCCGATGGTAATGGGGGCGACAGATGATGTCTCGGGGCTTCTCGGGTTGGGGAGATTTTGGTTTAAGGGCCCTATTGCGCACCATCAAAGAGAATTATATTATCTGGGTGTGTGCCCAGTAACTCATTAAAGATTTTTGTTAGGGCATCAACAATGCCCTCCGGAGGAATGTCTTCAGAAACACCACGTATCCTGAGGTTGTTACGACGACCTCTATTGTCGAGGTCCTCCACTCTACGTTGTCATTTATAGAAATCACAGTACTAAAAATGTAGGTGTACGTGTGTTATGCCTCAAGTAGTAATTGAGTACTAGAACATTTTCTACCAGCAATCAGCTGTAAATTTACATAAAACTTAATATGGTTACACACTACCAGTTTTTCTAACGATGCAATAACTTACACATCATGGGGTAGATCCAGAACTACGTCCGTCTTCCATAGACGGACGTAATTCAATGAACAATAGCTACTGCGCATGCGTAGTAGCTATTGTACGTAATCTGCGTATCGTATCGATACATAGATTGCGTATATGCAGTCTAAAAGACCGCATATATGCAATCTACATATCGAAACGATATGTAGATTGCGTACAATAGCTACTATGCATGCGCAGTAGCTATTGTTCATTGCATTACATCCGTCTATGGAAGACGGACGTAGTTCTGAATCCGGCCCCATATCATGATTGTATGTAACTTGCACGTAACTTCATATGAAAAGGCGTGACATCCCTACGCAAGCCAATAATACGCATTGTGGGAGGAGGGAGGCATTTAAGACTCCAACAAGGCAATATGTACAACCAGAGATATGCAAGGAAAAATTAAGGTAGGGTTCTGAACACATAAGTCAACTAAGTTACATACTGTAAAAGTGTTAATTTAAATGATATGCACTGATAGATCTAATAAGGTCACCAAAGATTTAACAATAATTTATTATACATGCATAGATAACAGAAATACATCTACACTACACCTATCCATTCAAGCAAAGAAACAAAATGGCTGCCAGCACATGGCATACAAAATGGCAGAGTCTAACTCAGAGATTTCACATTATTTAGCAGAATCAGACACAGATAAATTAAAGCGTGTTTAACTAGAATGCATATTACAGATAGATAGTAAGTTAGATAGAATAAAGATTATTAGCTACGTAGAGAGAGAGAGAGAGATCTTAGCAGTCACCTCTTGGTACCATCTGTCCATATCCAAGTTACCTGCAGACCCCAGGCCACATCCAAACGGTAGCTCTACATTTTTCAGATGACTCTTCCTAGAATAAATTAATCTGAATTGAACTCTGTTGTATTCTGATTGGACCAAAATGAGGGGGGGGGGGGGTTACTCTTAGAAAATGGTGTTCAGGTATGTGCAGTGCTAAATCCAGTAAAACCAGATGCTTAATTAACACATGAATGCCACTTTTCAACTGCTTGCCCATAGTTTAAAATGCATATATTTACAACAAGATACATGCTTCATAAGTGTCAGGTAATTAAACCTGCATTGATATGATATATTATTAATGCATATATGACTCTATACAGATATTCACAGTGTGCGCGAGGGGAGTGCATTAAATTAGTTGTGCCTGACTCGGGTACGCTTACGTATGTAAAACGACCTAAGTCTGCATCAGGCCCATTTTTTGATCCTTAGAATCAGGCATTGCAGAGTACATACTTCCGCAATATTGTTGGAAACAGTCTTTTATTGTGTGATTGGAGTGGGAATCCTGTAGTATGTAACCAGTCTAGGCTAGAAGTTTTAAGTACAGGGATATGTTTTTAAGGGTGGGGATAAGCATGCAGTTGAAGGTAAATGGGCATGGATCTGCATTCAGATATATATTGATATACATATAAATCATACATCAAATATAGGATTTTTTTGTTATCTTTAAACCTGTCTGTATGTTTTTAATTTGGTCCTCCCCTATCCCATCCACTAGAGCAATAAAGTTTTTCCAAGGTGCAATACCAAAACTAGCTAAATTTGCTATCTAGTTGAAAACATAGTTTACTTAAGAGATTGATCCCACTTCCAGCAATGGTAGCTTGTGGATTAGGACAGAACACATGCTGGTGCCCCTCATGGTGTCTCCCAGATGCCCCGGTACAGATCCCACTACCGTTAATGGCTGCTTGTGCAGCAGTCCAGGCTACAAGCTGGTGAGTCCCCTTGAGATGTTATCGATACGCCCCTGGCTGTGATCTTATCTTTACACAGCCACTCTGGGTCATGGAGCATGGGAGAGTGCCGGCATAACGTTATGACATTTTGTGGGATGCCCTGCAGAGAACTGGGGCAAACACAGTTATTTTTTTTTTTATAAAAGTGGGTGATTCAATGCTTGTGGGATATATTAGGTGTCTGGACATGGCACACTATATAAAGCACATGTGGGATATATTAGGGGTCTGGACATGGCACATTATATAAAGCACATGAGGGATATATTAGGGGGTCTGGACATGGCACACTATATAAAGCTACTTTATACTGTGTATAGTGTACAGTGTATAGTGTGCCATTCCCAGATCCCTAATATAACCCACATGTACCATAATATACCATAATATACCATACTCCAAATATACTTTATACTGTGTATAGTGTACAGTGTATAGTGTGCCATTCCCAGATCCCTAATATAACCCAAATGTACCATAATATACCATAATATACCATACTCCAAATATACTTTATACTGTGTTGTTCCCAGGCCACTAAAATACCCCACATACATTATAGCATGTTCCATTCCCAGACCGATAATATACCCCACATGTACTTTATATATTGTGCCATGTCCAGACACCTTAATATACCCCACATGTAATACATATGAAGTATATTAGGGGTTTAAAGATGGCACCCTATAAAAAGTACATGTGGGGTATATTAGGGTTTCCAGGAAAGACACCCTATAATATATAAAACTAGGAGTTTAGGAATGACACTTTATGGGCCAGATCCAGACCTAAGTACGTTAGTGTATTAATGCCCATCAAGTAGTGTATTTACCTGCTTTTCAACATGTACGGATGCACGGCAGTAGTATTTACACTTTTGGTATATGTATGCGTGATCCATGGGTACGTACATGAAAGATTACGCTAACATAAATGAGGGGGCAGAGTTAATGTAGTTGAAGGGCGTGTCTAGGAATGCTATTGATTTTGGTGGGCGTGAGAACGTAATTACGCTGTATCCACGGGTACGAAACCACAACATAAGTAGTAGTTACGCCATTAAAAGCCAGGGTTCCCTGGGCGTAACTGCAAATGAAAGCTGGGCTGCATGCCTCGGCGTAACTACGTTCCTGAGTGTAACTTTCAGAGGTGTGTACAACATTGAAGCACCTATTGAAACTCAGGCAATTGATTAGATGTTTGTGCATGCTGCAACTCTTTAAATCCACACACAGAAATTAATAGGGCTTTCACTTATGTTTATTCCCAAGCATTATTTTGGTGGTTGATCATTCTACATTAAAGTTATGTCTCTAGATTTTTATAAATAAAAAGATATGTTAAACAGTTTTTTTTTTATTTGCACAAAAACATTGTGACAGTGTTTTTATAAAAGGTTACAAGTCATTTAGATTTTAATAGTTTTTTATTTTTTTATTTTTCAACATATTTTGTATAAAAGTTAACTACCATTCTTGTATTCCTTGTAATGGTTTTGATATTTAGGCATAGAAAACGTCATGTCAACTCCTATAAAAAACATTTTTTTTGTTTTTTTTTATATTTCATTTTATAATCAATTGAACATACAAATATCATATTGATTAGAATCACCCCCCCTCCAAAACCATAAATAAGACATTTGAGTAGACAGGACAACTTTGGAGCATATTTAAAGTTTCCAAAATTAGTTTTATTCACAAATTAAATCATAGAATACAACAAAAATAAGTGATGCATCACTGTAAATAAGATTTGTATAAATTTGGCATAATAACTTTAAAATAAAAAGTACATTTTGCAATAATTATTATTTTTTAAAATTTTTTGCCCCCTTTAGTTGTTGTTTTAGGACCAGCTTTTGACCTTGTTTGGGGTGGAGCACAACTTTCTTCGTTGTTGGTTTATGTGGAGCAGGCCTTTTGTTTGATGTTTTATTTGGTGTGCCAGAAGTTGATGGCATTTCAGAGGTAGATGCCACAGGAGGTTGTGTTGGGGTATTGCTCCTCATATACTTAATTGACTCCTCCACAAACTGCTTGAAAAGATGTTTAATTTCGCACACTTCTATAATAACCTCTCCAAAATCTGCAGTTTTACATTCAAATCAGAGGTACTGAAATGGGGAAAGTTCCTTTGTTGACTTTGTAGAGAAATTAAATCATAATGATAGAGGCCTAAAATTTACTTTTAAATTCAGGGGACAGAAGATTGAGTTCCTGAACCTCATAATTGAAAGCAATGAAAGAGGTGATCGCCTGCAGACTTCAAATTATATTAAAAAAGTAGAGTCAAACAGTTATCTGGATTACACAAGCTGCCATGCAAAGAACTGGAGGGATAATATCCCATATTTACAGTTCGTACGTCTACACCGTAATTGCACTGAGTCTGACAAATTTAATGAACAGGCAACAGTTTATAAAGAACGCTTTAAAGAACGACATTATCCAAATAAGATTGTTGAATCAGGCTTTCAGAGAGCGAAGGATAGGGAAAGAGAATACATTCTTTCTTATAAGACCAAATCCAATAAAGAGAACTCAATATTCTGTCCCCTAATAACAACTTTTAATAGTGAGGAAAAACATCTCATAAGGATAGGAAAACCTTTTCTGATTCGGACAACATGATAAATTATAAAATCAAGAGTTAACTGTAATAGTACCCATCTGGTATACCTTGTAACAATGCAAACGTCGCATCACTTACCCTGTCAGGGGGCATCTGAAGACCGCTGTGCCGCCCCGGTCCCACTCTCTTCGGTCTGGGGTCCACGGGGCTCCTGTCGGGGAACTCCAGCGGCGGTACCTCCGGCGTGCTCGCGCCTCCTGGGCGCTACCATCTTGGATTTTGCACGTGACTCCCCTCGGCCAATCCAGAAGCAATCCAGAAGCAGGCCAGGAGAGCACGTGATGCGATGGGCCAATCAGCACTAACAGCGGGGGATTTAAACCCCAGGCAGTGATCCTTCAGTGCCAGAACTTCTTAGTCACTCTGGAGCCTGGTTCCTTTCTGTATCCACAGTCTGAATACAGCTTGCAATCTACAGGCTCACTTCATTCCTCTCCATGGCCTTCCATCTGCTCAAGTCTTGGCTAAACTTTTCGTGCAACACATCTTTCAGCTACATGGCTGCCCTGAAGAAATAATATCTGACCGAGGAGTTCAGTTCACAGTGAGATTCTGGAGAGCCTTGTGTACCAGCCTTGGAGTAAATCTAAAATTTTCTTCTGCCTACCATCCTCAGACCAATTGACAAACGGAGAGAGTAAACCAAGACCTTGAAACTTTCATTCGCCTCTATGTTTCATCCTCTCAAGACAACTGGGTCGAGTTATTACCATGGGCGGAATTTGCGCATAACTTCCATTATCACAAGTCATTGGATACCACTCCTTTCAAAGTCATGTATGGTCAGCACCCCAAAGTACCGCCATTCTCTGCCCTTCCTGCCTCCCAGGTTCTTGCTTCCGAGATCCTTCTCGGAGACTTCTCTGGTTCGTGGAAGAAGATGAGAACATCATTATTAAAAGCTTCCCAGCGGTACAAGATTCAAGCTGACCGAAAGAGGCGAGCGGTTCCTCTGTTGCGTCCTGGAGATAGAGGGCTGTATTCAGATCTCCGGTTGCATTGCATATGCGGCCGGAGTTTACCGATATGAACTACTGCGCATGCGCA
>WWET01005859.1:25971-37341 GCA_011038615.1 Limnodynastes dumerilii
TTTACAAGGTGCAAGTGCAAGGTGCAGGCAGGGAACAATGTTGAGACAGGTAACACCGTAGCTGAACTCCTACGCGTTTCGTCGCTGTGGACTTCGTCAGGGAAAATATATATATATATTTACATACATACATACACACACATATATACACATATATTAGATGTACTCCAGTGCCACATTCTCTCTATCATTTCTAAATCCCTTTCATCAGCTCCTCTTTCTCTTCATCTCCAGCTCACCAGTATTCATGTCTCTCCAGTCCCCCCTCCCCCCAGGATCCCTATCATTTGTCTCAAACCCCCACCCCAGGATCCCCGTCATGTATTCCTAGTTCCCCAGTACTTCTGTTATATGTCACCAGCCCCCTCCCCAAGTACTCCCTGCCTGACATGCACGTGATATGGCCCTCTATTGTGTAAGCTGACCTGTGTGTGGTAAAGTATAGTATACACTCATCAATGCCAGAACTAAATAGTCATCATTTAAAAAAATTAAAAAAATACATTCATTGGGCTGGATCCAGAACTACGTCTAAAAGACCGCATATACGCAATCTACGTATTGAAACGATACGCAGATTACGTACAATAGCTACTAGGCATGCGCAGTAGCTACTGTTTATTGAACTACGTCCGTCTTCCATAGACTATTCTGGATCCGGCCCATTATCTGCATTACATTTGCATTTAGTGATGTATTTGCACATATTTTGATATATTCTTAATATCTATAACTACTACAATTATCTTACTGTTGGGATCAATATCATCTGAGTGTCAAATTCAACATTATTTTAACCACAATAGCCTCCTTGTGTCATAAAGAGCAGAAAACATATTTGTAACCACAATACAAAGGAAGCCGAGGCCTAAAGTTAATACTTACCATGCCGCTGCCAATCAAGTCTGTATGTGAACATGTTGTTATGGTACATCAGAATTACCTGGGTAGAGAACCGGTGTGACCGTGAGGTTGAAGAAGTAAGGAAGGTGTTACGGCACACCAGAATTACCTGGGTCAAGAACCGGTGTGGCTGTGAGATAGAAAAGAGTTGGTTACGAAGTCGACTACCAGGGCACGGGAACTTTGCTACCAGGTGGTTTTCACCAGAGCCCCTGATGGTGGGGATGGAATTGGCTGCACCCCAGTAACAGGTTGTGCCCTGTAGAATCAGACCCGTGGAAGAACGAACGGAAACCAGAGATGAATACCCATTAGAGAAAGATGGGAAAGAGAAGTAAGCGGGATACAGAGCAGGCCGGAAGGGACCGGCCTGAGACAAACTGCACGAAAGTCACGGGACCGGACAAGACTAACCAGGGCTCACACTCATACGGAGGGGCCTCCGCAGAGGAAACATAAATTGACACTCCAGTGAAGGTAAGGTATGAAGGGTAGGTGGGCACAATAAGGAGAGAGAACCAAGGCAAGGTAACAGAAGGAAACTGAGGCAGGGAATGAAGGTAAGTGGTTAAACAATGGTCAATTCACTAGGCAAAAGCACTAGGCACACAAAGTAGCAGGTCACAGAACTGACAAGGCAGAGCTATAACCGGCACCACATGATGATGCAGACAGTGTTTAAATAGAGACTGCTAGCCTCTGATAGGCTAGACAGTCTCTGGCCCTTTAATAGGATCCCTGCCTGTCAGAATGGAGAAAGGACATTTATCATTGGTGGGAGGTGGAGTGTGCGCCCGCCCGGAGACATGGCGGCGCACATGGTTATTGTTTACATGCCTGCAGAATGGATGCGGAAGGGCTGGCCTGGAGATCCCTGCGCCGGACCGCCGGTGGATGAGTAATGGCTGCTGTCTGGTGGAATTATTACCGAAGGTAATGGCGGCAGTACCGCGGCCTTTAACAGTACCCCCCCTTTGATGAGAGGTTAGGAAACCCCTTTGGACTGGCTTCTGGGGAAACTTAGAATGGAATTCTTTGAGAAATTTTTCAGCATGGAGATTACGAGAAGAAATCCATTGATGTTCTTCCGGGCCATACCCTTTTCAGTGGACCAGATACTGGACTTGTCCCCGAACAGTCTTAGGACCGTATTCAGACTTCCGTTGGTGATCGGGCCGCAAATATACGCAACTAAGTGGCAGGTCAGAGCAGGTTACACCCACCAGTAAAAACAGTCACTCCCCTCGCTTCCTCCGGCCGGACCTAAACTTAGACCAGCATTGACTTGCCCTATCTGGCCGCAGTAACTTCCGGCATTATGTGTATTAGTTGCGTATATTTACAGCCCTAACCCTGTAAGCGTGCCCACTTTCCCTCATCTTAGTTCCTCCTCCGCCCATTTCTATGTAAATCTTTAGGTGCGTATATATTTCCGCCGCACTTAGGTTCGGAATCTTCCCCGCCCGATTCACAAGTCCATCCCTTAGCCATTTCCGACCTTAACTTCAACATAAACTAAATCACTATTACTATTCTATCACTATTACTACGCATGCGCAGTTGATGCAAAATCAATCCGATCCTAAATATACGCACGGAACGTTTCGGATCTCTGAATACGGCCCTTAAAGTCCAAGATAGAGTCCAATAATAAACTCCTCTTGGCCATCCACCAACACGGGAGGAGGTTTAGACAGGGTTCCAGACTGAAATCTTCTTGAGGTGCGAAAGGCTTGAGGAGAGAAGTGTGGAAAGTATTAGGGATCTTTAAACTGTGAGGAAGATGTAATCTGAAAGCCACAGGATACATTTTTTGATGATAGTAAACGGTCCAATGAAACGTGGACCAAGTTTCCTGCAGTGTTGACGGATTCTGATGTTTTTTGTGGATAACCACACTTTGTCACCTACTTTAAATGATGCTTTAGATCTACGTTGATCCATTCTAGCTTTAATGGAAAAACTTCCTTCCTGAAGAATTCTATTAACTTTAGTCCAGATAGATTTGATGTTCCTAGCAATGTTTCTGGATTCTGTAGACTGGTTCACCTCAGGAAATTGAAAAGAGTTAGCACGAGGATGATATCCAAGGACACAGAAGAAAGGTGATGACTTAGTGGAAGAGTACACGGCATTATTGTAGGCGAATTCCGCCCAAGACAAATTCTGAGCCCAATTATCTTGGAATTTGGAGGAATAGCATCTCAGGTACTGTTCCATATTCTGATTTATCCGCTCAGTTTGTCCATTGGACTGGGGATGATAGCCTGAAGAAAGGCTGACAGAGATGTGGAGCAGCTTGCAGAAAGACCTCCAAAAGCGAGCAACAAATTGAGAACCCCTATTGGACACGATGTCCGTGGGTAAACCATGAAGTCGTACGACATTCTTGACAAAGAGATCCGCCAACTCAGGAGCGGAAGGTAACCCTGTCAGAGGTACAAAATGAGCCATTTTACTAAATTGGTCCACAATGATCCAGACCGTGGTATTACCGGAGGAGCTGGGCAGGTCTGTGACGAAATCCATTGACAGATGAGTCCAAATGTGTCTGGGTATGGACAATGGATGGAGAAGACCTATGGGTGGTGACCGGGAACATTTGTTCTGAGCGCAGACTAGGCATGAAAAAACAAATTCTCTGACATCCTTAGACATAGAAGGCCACCATACCATACGGGATAACAAGTCCAAAATCTTCTTTATTCTGTGAACCTGGCCGGTAAGTGATGATGAAATCAAAATGCGTGAAGAACAAAGCCCATCTAGTTGTCTAGGGTTGAGTCTTTTGGCGGATTCGATATATGCCAGGTTCTTGTGGTCAGTGCAGATCATAATGGTCTGAGAGGCCCCTCCAACCAGTGTCTCCATTCTTCCAAAGCCAACTTAATCGCTAGCAACTTTCTGTTACCCACATCATAGTTTTGTTCTGCAGAGGAGAATTTTCTGGAGAAATAAGCGCATGGATAGGTCTTGCCATCTTCAGGATCTCTTTGAGAAAGAATGGCCCCAGCTCCGATGTTGGAAGCGTCCACTTCCAGAATGAATTGCAGATCAGGATTAGGATGACGAAGGATGGGCGCTGAAGTAAATGCCTTCTTGAGGGCCGCAAAAGCTTTAACCACTGCAGAAGACAAATGAGAAGGATCTGCCCTCTTCTTAGTGAGACTGGAAATGGGTGAAACCAGAATCGACATTCCTCGGATAAAGCGTCAGTAATAGTTAGAGAACCCAAAGAATCTTTGTGTAGCTTTAAGGTTGGTGGGTTGAACCTAATCCAGAACTGCCTTTACTTTTACCGGGTCCATGGCAAACCCCTTTGGAGAAATAACGTAACCTAGGAATGTGACCTCATCCACTTCGAATTCACACTTTTCTCCTTTGGCAAAGAGGTGATTCTTTCGGAGGCGAGTGAGGACCTGATGGACATGAATGCGGTGGGAATTGATATCGGGAGAAAGAATGAGAATATCATCCAAATATACGACAATGAAAACTCCCAGAAAGTCCCATAAAATCTCATTGATAAGGTCATGGAAGATGGCCAGGGCATTGCAGAGGCCAAAGGGCATGACCAAGTATTCATAATGGGCCTGATCCAGAGCTACGAAATTGGACGATTTCGAGCGAGCGTACGACTGTTTTTTGCGTATTTTCGTACGAAAATTCGCACTGCGCATGCCCAGTATGACAGCTTCCGGTCGGCTGGACGACATGAGCGTATAGCGGTCGTATTGTGCTGGACGACATGAGCGTATAGCGGACGTATCGTGTGCGAATTTTTCGCTCGAGGGGCGTGCGGTGCGTTCAGCGGTCGCCTGGGCGTTCGTTTTACTATAGGGAGGCGGGGATAGCCATTTAAATTGTACAGTATGGGCGTGCTAAGCCCATACGCTGAGCGTATTATGTGCGAAAATTCGTATGGCCGACGGTAGTACCCAGTGTAGGGTATAGCCGCCGTAAGCAGGTACTTTACTATGGGAGTGTTAGGGGCGTGCATGTTTATTCGCACGGGCGAACGTACGCATTCGCCCGCCGTGCGAATTTTCGTAGCTCTGGATCAGGCCCAATGTCCGGAGTGAGTATTGAAGGCTGTCTTCCATTCGTCACCTTCACAAATTCTTACAAGGTTGTAAGCCCCCTGGAGATCAATTTTGGAAAACATAACAGCACCTCTTAGGCGGTCAATAAGATCAGAAATTCGGGGAAGTGGGTACGTATTTTTAATAGTAATTTTGTTAAGTGCCTGGTAGTCTATGCATGGCCTCAAGGAGCCATCTTTGTTGGCAACGAAGAAGAAGCCAGCTCCTACGGGCGACTTGGATGGATGAATAAAATCTTTCCGAAGGTTATATTTGATATAATCCTCCATTGCCATAGTCTCTGGTCTGGAGAGCGAGAACAGACGTCCCTTCGGGAGTTTAGCTCCGGGAACAAGATTGATGGCGCAATCAGAATCCCGATGTGGAGGAAGTTCCTCTGAGGCTTGATCGCTGAAAACATCAGCAAAGTCCGCATATTGAGGTGGAACATGGAAGGTAGAACTCTGATCGATGCAGATGGGACGTACAATACATGCCTTGGCACAGGCTTTGCTCCAGCTGATGATCTCCCCCTTATTCCAATCAATGACTGGATTGTGAATCCGGAGCCAGGGATGTCCCAACACCACTTGAGCAGACGGACTGTGGATTAGGAGGATCTCAAGATGTTCAGAGTGACAGATACCCACTGAAATTATCAGAGGCAGCGTGCTTCTCTGAATGCGCCCTTCAGCTAGCAGATACCCAGCTGTCGTCGGAGAGCCTTCTCCTGCTTGGTGAGATGAAACGACCCGATCTGCATGGGCTCCTCACCGGTGAAGACCTCCGAAGGAACTTGAGCCGCTGAGAAGGCCGAAGCCGTGAAAGAGTTCCTTTCTGACCGACGCTCCTTCTTCTGTCTGTCCACCTTGATAGCTAAGCGCATGAGGTCATCCAGGGTATTGGCTACGGGAAACTGGACCAGCGCATCCTTGACCTGCTCCAAAAGTCCGACACGGAACTGGCTGCGTAGCGCCGGATCTTCACATCCACTGATAGTTGACCAACAACGGAATTCGGAGCACTATTCTTCAGCCGACCTTTTTCCCTGACATAGGGACCTGAGCTTGCATTCTGCAGTGGCAACGCGATCTGGATCATTGTAAAGGAGACCCAAAGCTTCGAAGAAAGCATCCACAGACTGTCAGGTGGAACTTTCTGATGGAAGGCTGAAGGCCCAGGCTTGAGGATCCCCTTGGAGCAAAGTAATTATCAGACCCACTCTTTGTGACTCGGAACCAGATGCATGGAATCTAAGTTGGAAGTAGAGTTTGAAGCTGTCCTTAAACAACTGGAACTGCGACCGGTCTCCCGAAAACTGATCTGGTAGGTTAACTTTGACATCCTCGAGAGCCTAAGGTGGACATGGGGCGGAGGCTGCGGCAGGTTCTGGTGAAGCCCGTAGTGAAGCGATAGCCTCGTCTTGTGAGCGGACACGGGCGGTCAGATTCTGGATCATCTGACCCAGGTTAGACATCTGGGCTATAAGAGCATTAATGGCTTCCGTGGTAGGATCCATGTTACCGTAGCGGGTAACCTGTAGTTGGCCGGTTATAATGTCATGGTACACCGAAATTACCTGGGTAGAGAACCAGTGTAACTGTGAGGTTGAAGAAGTAAGGAAGGTGTTATGGCACACCGGAATTACCTGGGTCAAGAACCGGTGTGGCCGTGAGATAGAAAAGAGTTGGTTACGAAGTCGACTACCAGGGCACGGTAACTTTGCTACCAGGTGGTTTTCACCAGAGCCCCTGATGGAAGGGATGGAATTGGCTGCGCCCCAGTAACATAAAAAATAGGGGGTATACCATTTTAAAAGCGCTACTATATATCTGCAGCAGCTCTCATCCCTAAGGAGTCCTAAACCTTAAAACAATATAAAATACAGAAATACGGAGATGAGAAACAGCGCTGATTAAATAACATAAAATTCTAATAAATAACTAGACACACCAAAAACTGGGATATACAGCGGCACACAGGGGTTATAAATGTTCAAGATGAATATTAATGTCCGTGAGTAAATGAATACTCAAAATTGTAAGTGGAGGAAAGAAACAATAAAGACAAGAACAAATAACAATGATTAGAAGTATTCAAATAAAAGAAAGAAAGCATCAACCCTAATACATATATTATAAATGGGGATATGACTCCTCACAGTATATGTAGGTGGATAAAAACAAATATCATGTGCACCTCATTGGGAAATGATCCAAAATCAAGGAGGTATAAAATGAAATTAACAACTAATATCCTCTCACTAGGGTATGTGTGGATAATCCCAATGTGGGGTACAGTGTGGTAAATACAAACAGTGCTATAACCACCCCAAAGTGTACCAAGGTACTAGTTGCGAGGTGTGCACAAAAACACAAGTGACCAAATGAGACTGCAAGTATTGAAACTATAACAATAATTTTACTTTGGAAACACGAGTGTAGAAACAATCAAAACAATTAAAATCAATATAACATGGTAAAGCCTAGGTGGAACATGGCAGACTTAGTGTACCCTGGACGGCAGGAATAACAGAGGCAGTGAATCCACAAACAGCCTGTGCGGACGTCTCCACAACAGGCCACGGGAGCCGGTTAACAGACGTGTCCTGGAACCGGAGGGATGGAAGTGCACGTGCGTCTGTGATGTAACGGTCTCTGTAGTCCTCGGGTGGAAGCCGCTGTGTCGCACACCTGGCCAATCAGTAGTCACTGGACGCGTTTCGGAGCAATCTCCTTTCTCAACAGCCGCTGTATATCCCAGTTTTTGGGGTGTCTAGTTATTTATTAGAATTTTATGTTATTTCATCAGCGCTGTTTCTCATCTCTGTATTTCTGTATTTTATAATGCGCCCCAGTAACAGGTCGTGCCCTGTTGAATCAGACCCGTGGAAGAACGAACGGAAACCAGAGGTGAATACCCGTTAGAGAAAGATGGGAAAGAAGAGTAAGCGGGATACAGAGCAGGCCGGAAAGGACCGGCCTGAGACAAACTACACGAAACACTGAACCAGGCACGGCGGACGAAAGGTAAGTCCCGGGACTGGACAAGACTAACCAGGGCTTGCATGCACACACTCATAAGGAGGGGCCTCCGAAGAGGAAACATAAACTGACACTCCAGAGAAGGGAAGGTAAGGTAAGAAGGATAGGGGGGCACAATAAGGAGAGAGAACCAAGGCAAGGTAACGGAAGGAAACTGAGGCAGGGATTGAACAAGGTAAGTGGTCAAACAACGGTCAATTCACTAGGCAAAAGCACTAGGCACACAAAGTAGCAGGTCACAGAACTGGCAAGGCAGAGCTATAACCGGCACCACATGATGATTCAGACAGTGTTTAAATAGAGACTGCTAGCCTCTGATGGGCTAGACAGTCTCTGGCCCTTTAATAGAATCCCTGCCTATCAGAACAGAGATAGGACATTTACCATTGGTGGGAGGTGAAGTGTGCGCCCGCTGGAGACGCGGTGGTGCACATGGTTATTGTTTACATGCTGTTCGCGGCATGAACTGGAGAATGGCTGCGAAAGGGCTAGCCTGGAGATCCCTGCGCCGGACCGCCGGTGGGTGAGTAATGGCTGCGGTCCGGCGGCATTATTACCGAAGGTAATGGTGGCGGTCCGGCGGCATTTAACACATGTCCGCATCACAGCTGCTTTATTATTGGATCACCATCCTTTATACCATAATTTGGGCATAGAAAACAGGAAAGGTGCAGAATCAACAGATACAGAGTAATAAGTCATTTACAGAAAGTTGAAGCCATTTATCATGATTCCTGTTATATTTATTAATAAATCTGGTTTCTACATTTCCTGTGGCTGGATCAATAAGGCAACTTCCTCATTAGCTAGGACATATCAGTAAATCGCAAGAAAAATATAATTGAACAAATATTGCCTTGAACATTAACCAAACACCAGAAGAGCAAATGCCCTAATGCCCTGATATTCTTACAGCGCCCCCTCTAAACAATAATAATTCTAAACCTTTATACACAGTTTTGGAAAATAGTTTCAACCATATGTCAAGTCCCAAGTCTTATCAATTTTTCACTTTATCAGATATATGTCTCTATATTCAACATTTTCCAACTCACAGGTCCTGAACCAAGAACTTCTCACTTTCCGCTGTGATCCTTCACGTCTGTTGGTAGCTTTTAGTTTTTCAAAGTCTTTCTTTTTTCTCCCGAGACAATTATGAGAAAAGAAAAGAAAACAAACAATATAAAGACTGTCAAGCCTTTTCTTCCACGCTATTCTTCCTGCCAATGCTTACACTTTATACTTCTTGGCTGTCTGCTCAGAGTTTATCTCTTTTACCTGGCTCTGTTCCCCTTCCGTCGTCCACGGCAACCGTCCCATTCTCCTATCCTGTGCCGTACCTCCAGAAGACAGAATAGGGACCCGGCTCTGTCCCCCTGCCGTACCTCCAGAAGATAGAATGGGGAAAGACAACCTAGTGCAGCTAGTTAACTACCAAAATACAGAGCTGGTGGTATTAATGCACTTACACTGTCCTTTTTTTTGTTCTTTACAGGTAATAAATCAAGTTATCACATCGAACACTCCTCCTCCAGCCGGTTATCCGGAAACGAAAAAATGGGGAATCTAGTGCAGATGGTCACCTTATAAGTAAATGTATCCAACAAAAATGCACTTACATGATTCTCCTCTTGAACTAATGCTTTACTGATGGTCCTTTTCTTTTTCTTTTGCAGGGGTTATACGAATCCACCGAGCTGCCAGCTGCTAAGCAGAACCCCGGCCCAAATGCTCCTCCCCAACTCCTTATCCACAGAATCTAATATGCCTCCACAGGTGTTCAGCTTCAAGGGATTTCACCATCCGTAGATATTATCACTCAATTTATTCATCAAATAAAAATATGCAACTAAAAACAAATGCTCATCAGCAAATAAAAGAGTTTTCTATTAAAAAAGTAGTCTCTTCTCTGTTTATTTCACCCCTGCAGGTGGGGAAACGGGGAATGAACCCCTAACTGTTAAACCACTTCCGTCACCCTGTTATCTAAGATGGAATCCCCTCTATCTACAGTGGTAGTATACTTGGGGCCCCTTCCTAACACACTGGGTAGGTGAGAGAAAAGGGAGAACAGAAACAAGTAATGACAGCCTGCAATTTCGTTACCCGCAACCACCGATGCGTTTCAAATCCGGTTTGGACTCTTTCTCAAGGTGCATGTGAGGGAAACTCTGCTCCTCGTCTAAATACGCGTCCTCCTTCTGACGTGTATCTACAAGTTATTGGATGAAGCCGCGGCCGTCACCTTTTCTCCGTGGCTACATTAGAAAGCTAAAATAAAATACGAAAAACCAAGCCCAACGTACTGAATCTGTCTCATTCATAATATGTTACTCCATCGTTGCTCAGCTGCTCTAGTCTGCTCTTAGATTTCATAGGGGAATTAGTGCCTCCCGTGAGTCCCTTATCCCTACGGGCATTAAGTGCTACCCGGGGAAGAATCTTACTTATTTTTCTTTTCAGAGGTCTCCTATCCATAGGTAAATTCCTTCTAGGGGGGGGATATTAATTATTATTGGTGGTCAAAATATTCTAACAGCATAACGTACACTGTTGTAAATGGGGAACTTAAATATACATAATAAAGGTGTAAAGGTGCATATTGTATGTTATGGAATAAAATAAAATATGTGCGCATACTGGTGTAATTCAAACTGTTCCTATGATATATCTAAATAATGTGTAAACTCAATCTTAATATGTCTATGTGCCTATATGTTGCCCTATACCTACAATCTTGAATGGGGCGTACTTTCATGTACATGTGTGTTCTGTGAAATGACCTAAGATGTGCTAACTGTTTAAACCTATTCTTCCAAAAACCATTTTAATTCAAAATGGTTGTTTAAACCCTCCGGGTGCATGGTGCCATTATTGAAGATAACCTCCATTTCTTTTTTCGCTAACGTTTTTTCTATATCCCCATTCCTCCAGTGTCCTGTGACACTCCGTGTGTTGTCTCCAGGTTTCTAATAATTACCTCATGTCTCCCTAGTTTCCAATAATCCCCCTAATTTCTCCCCAGCTTTCAGTAATCCCCCTCATGTCTCCCCATCTTCCAATAACCCCATCATGTCTCTCCAGCTTTCAATAACCCACTCATGTCTCTTCAACCTTCAAATAATCCCCCTCATGTTTCCCCTCAGCCTCCAAATAATCCCCCTTATGTCTCCCCTCAGCCTCCAAATAATCCCCTAATGTCTCTTTAGCCTCCAAATAATCCCCCTCATGTCTCTCCAGCCTTCAAATAATCCCCCTCATGTCTCCCCTCAGCCTCCAAATAATCCCCCTCATGTCTCTTCAGCCAACAAATAATACCCCTCATGTCTCTCCAGCCTTCA